>VXCM01005139.1:0-54154 GCA_014773175.1 Lucifuga dentata
TTACTCTGTCAACGTCACCATCATGTGCAATTCTGTTCCCATGGCACCTTGTTCACCATTTAAATCAGTACCATGTAAACTGTGAAATGTATTCTGATTGCTGCTAACTACCAGGTGTTTATTACTCTGTGCAATACTTATTGATTGCTGCTACCATCCCTGCTACTGTTGTAAATATCGAAATACACACATCTATATCTATGTATATAAATATACTTGATACACTTTTTTGATATACTTGATGTACACTTTTGATATACTTTGATATACACTTTGATAAGTATATTTATCTTTTCAGCTGTGTAAATATAATTTAAATAGATGTGTACAAAGTTGTTTTTACTCTTTTTTATACTTTATACTTATGCACTAAGGGAGAAGCACCTGTAATTTCATTATATGTTACGTATAATGACAATAAAGCTATTCTACTTCTATTCTTCTACTTCTACAATGTGTACAACCCATGGATGCACTACGTTATTGACAGCTGTTTCCCAAAATGTACTAGTGGAGCGGTAAATTTTAGGATATTGTTTTTCCATAAATGCTAAATGCTCCATACTTACTGCGCTCCCTAGATGGAAATGATTAAGCTGTTTGTAAGTCTGAGAGGCTCATCAGGTTTTAATAAC
This sequence comes from Lucifuga dentata, assembly GCA_014773175.1. Lineage (NCBI taxonomy): Eukaryota > Metazoa > Chordata > Actinopteri > Ophidiiformes > Bythitidae > Lucifuga > Lucifuga dentata. The sequence continues at coordinate 636 of VXCM01005139.1, forward strand.
CTTTGGTTTAGTGGTGCAGTAACTCATGTTATGATTGGTCGTTGGAACACTGTCGTTATGGCCTTGTTGTCGAGGTGTATTTTGGCGAATGAATCATCGCCTCTCTGTATTCTGGCAGAAACAGGTGAAGGGTGGGTTCTTTGTGGAGGCTTTAAACTGCCCACGAAGAATTATGGCGCGATGATCAACAGTGTTTTTCTGGCGTCGTTCCCAGCGAGATGACTCATTTCTGCTCAGTCAGCAAACTCCACGGAGAGAAAAAAAAAAAAAAAAAAANAAAAAAAAAAAAAAAAAAGCAGCTGTGGATGGGATGCCACAGCGGCGTCAGGCCACAGGGACTTTATTTTTCTTTGTTCTAGTCGTTAGCTTCCCAACGCTGATATGAGGTCAGCTGTGTTAGCTCGCCACGTGTTTGTGGATAACATGAAGAGAAGAGATAAGCTTGGAGATTTCAACATCCGTGTTTTCACCTTTTTGAAGGTTTCACTGCAAAACTTCACAACACCCTGAAGTTTGCCTTTTGAACCTTTGGCGGAGGAATCAATCACCACACAGCGCTGTCCTCCATGTTTCTTACTGCTAAGCCTTATAGAGCTGCAGCAGGAAGAGAAGAGAAAAGAGGACAGGAGGGTTTTTCGTTGGGTTTGTGGTTACTGTGTTTTATTGGCTAAAGATAGCAGGGGAGCGTTTGGTATTTTCACTTTTTCGGAGACCTTTTCTCTTGGAGCCTGCTGTATTGTGACAGCTGCCCGCTCCCCGTTAGAATAACATCCCTGGGAACTCGCTCTTCCTCACGGGCTCACAGGGGTTTCAGACCAACGCCTTTCCCCCTGGATCCTCGCCCAAAGTTCATATAGATCATTGAAGTTACCCTGTATGTATGTTCTCTGTATGAAGCCATATGAAACTGCTGGTCTCTTTGTCCGCCAGCATTTTTGTTTTCTCCCCGGGCTCTCTGAGGTCCCTCCATTTCCGCTGCGTTTCACGGAATCCAGGGAACATGGCTTCCTCTCAGTGTTGGTGTTCGCTGGTCCGGGACCCTCTGGTCTTGGGAGGGGGCACGCCTCTCCCCTCTCCTCTCAGGAAAGCCGGCGCTTGGCGAGACTGCTCCACTCTGATAGGCTGCCAAAGTATACACAGATCAGAGAGGAGGCCAGTGGGAAAAAAGGAGAAGAGAGTGAGAGGGCTAAAAGTCCAGCCGATTCCCACACTGGTCCAACCTGAACACCTCAGATCTAACAAGGAGAGCGTACCTCCAACAAGCATTTTACAGGCTAAACGCTTCTGCAGAACGATCCAGAATACCTCTAAAATTTAATCACTCCTTCCTCTCATTATCTGTCTGTGCCCCCAGTTTTTATCCACATCCACCCGTAACTTTTTGAAATATCCTGCTAACAATCACACACACCTCGTAACCTCATGACGTAACCTTGGCGGAGGTAACTACAGGTAAATTTCAGATGTTTTCACACCTACGTGGTTTGGTTGGTCCAGTTAAGTTTCATCAGTATGAAAGCTGAGTGACATTTTAAACTGTATTTGCTTTATACTGTGTGTGTTAGTGATCAATACATCTGATAGATAAAAACACTAGTTGATCAGTGTATTAAAGTGACGAGTTTTGATCTGAGCCTCTTTCTCTCTGTCCCTGTTCTCTCTTTCTGTCTTTTTCTCTGTCCCTGTCTTTCTGTCTCTTTCTCTCTGTCCCTGTTCTCTCTTTCTGTCTTTTTCTCTGTCCCTGTCTTTCTGTCTTTCTCTCTGTCACTGTTCTCTCTCTCTGTCCCTGTTCTCTCTCTCTCTGACTCTTTCTCTTTCCCTGTCTTTCTCTCTCTCTCTCTCTGTCCCTCTTCTCTCTCTCTTTCTGTCTCTCTCTCTGTCCCTGTTCTCTCTCTTTCTGTCTTTTTCTCTGTCCCTGTCTTTCTGTCTCTTTCTCTCTGTCCCTGTTCTCTCTTTCTCTGACTCTCTTTCCCTGTCTTTCTCTCTCTCTGTCCCTGTTCTCTCTCTCTCTCTGACTTTCTCTGTCCCTGTCTTTCTGTCTCTGTCACTGTTCTCTCACTGTCCCTGTTCTCTCTTACTCCCCCTTGTCTCTCTGTTTGCCTGTCTCTGTTCTCTCACATTCTTTCTGTCCCTGTTCTCTCTCTCTCTCTCTCTCTCTCTCTCTCTCTCTCACTTTCTCTCTCTCTTTCTGTCTGTTCTGTCTGTCTGTTTTCCCTTGCTTTTTCTGTCTCTAAAACGTTAACTTTACACCCTTATTAATGTTTTTGAGACAGAAGGACAGGGGACCATATATCCTGAAAGTAACAACCACAGTTCTTCCTCTTCAAAGTCAACTTTTCCAAAGGTAAAAATTGTGAGAAACTGCTCAAGAAATAACTTAAATGTTGGAGGATTTTTTTTCTTTCCATAATAACAAAACACATTTCTTCAGCACGTCTTCTTCACATCACGTGAAGCAACATGTGGTTTTCCACACGTCTTGAAGTCAGATTCAGCTTGATAGTTTTCTTTATATAAGGAAATGATGCTATGGCTTGGAAAGGATCACAATTCCATCTGTTCCCGGCAAAGTAAACGTCTTCCTGTTTTGATTTTCTTTCTCCCAGTGAGCAGAGAGAGCATTGTCACATGACTTTTGCTGATATATTTTGGTTTGATTGGATGTTTTCCTGCGTAAAACTGAACCAAACTGAGCAGCATTGTCGCACTGGGACATTTTAGCCTCTGATTCAGACCAGAGCAAACGATCTGCAGTCTGAAAACCTTAAACAACAAACCCAGATTCTGGTAAGTTAGCAGCAGTGTTGGTTGGTCAGGTAAGGGTTAACTCTCCAGCCTGCTGTCAGCGATGAAGAGATGAAGAGCTGAGAGAGTCGCTCTTAGTCTGCGTTTTTCACTCTGTGTGCAAATCTAACAGTAATAAAACTACAAAAAAAAACTACAAAAAAACACTCTTTACTCTAACAGTTCAGATTCCAGCTGATCTGTGGTAAAAGTTTGTTTTTCAGAGGTTTCTGGTGTTATTCAGCTTTTTTCTTTTCTTTTTTTTTTTTTGTGTTTGCTGTAAAGTTTAGTGGCTGTAAAGTTTGTTAGAGAAAATCGAACACCGGCTCTGAATTAAACCCTGCAAATATGTCAGCAAACGAAATAACTATCTCTGAAACACACCAGATTAGTTTGTTCAGGCGACTTCATACCTCAGCACAACTTTTTTTCTGCTGTTTTCTTTTCCTTTCAAGCAAAATAAGAGAGCCAGCAGAGGGGATTGGTCCCCCAACTGTTGTTCTGTGATTGGTGGAAGCCTGTTGCTAGGCTTGTGTCGGCGTGTGAGAGTTTTCCGCTTCCTCTCGTCTGGGCTGTGATAGGTCAGGTTGAGACTGGTCTGGTGGACTCGTGCCACTTGCTGAACATCCCCACAGTTCCTGCGGTTCCACTGACTGCGTGAGAAAACACAGCAGCCTCGCCTGTGTGCAGAGGTCACACTCGACTCCGCTTCCTCTCTACACTCTCACCTGAAACCTTCACATTTATACTTTATTCATACTTCTAATCCGTTGACAAAAGTTACTTAGAAAAAGTTTTTGCTGCTGGTTCCAAATTCAGCGTCAACTTTCATAAAGATATGACAATAGTACTGTCTGACAAACTTTTCGTTCCTTCGTAGCAAAGGTCATTTATTGCAGCACTTTATGCTGTTTTGCTGCTGTCTGTGGAAATATTTCACACTTTAACGATGGAAAGGGTCACGTCTCCTCAGCTGTTACAACGTGTTCTTGTGTCGGCTCGGCGTGTAGCGTGTGATTGGTCTGCTAATAAAACGCACAGTCATGGCTGTCATCCGTCCCCAACTTAAAGGACCATACCAGTGGGGTGTTTTTTTTTTGTTTTTGGCATGTTTTAGTCTGATATACAACCTGTATACATGATACATTACAGCAAACCATTTTCCAAAACTTATTAAAAAAATTTTAGAATTGTTTTTCCTGTCTTCCAGAATGTCATCGGTTCCACTTCATTCCAGTACGATATGAAAATCAAATTTTAGAGACTTGAAACGTGCGTAAGATAAGTAATCCATCACAGGGAACGTGATGCCTGTTCAATTTTTTGTCAAAGTAACTTTATGTATCCGATCCAACGTGGAACTGCACGGAAGAAAAAGTTATGTCTCCGCCAGAGAATATAGTCCCAAGAGAAGACTGCTTTAACAGAAAAATAAAAAAAGACCATCTCTTCTACATTTGGACATAGTGTTACCAGCTGAAACATTGAATTTTAAAGGACCATACCAGCCATTTTGCATGTTTGAGCCTAAAATATTCAATTTTCATACATGTTAGGTTACTGACAATCATTTCCCAAAGGATAAAACTGTACTAACTGCTAATGTACTAACGTAACTGCGCTTAAAAGCTAAAATTACATAACTTAAAAAAAAACCCTGAATTATATGTCTTGTTCACAATGATCCCAAGAACGTTTCAAGTATCAAGTTGATTTTAATAGCGTACCAGAATGAACTGAAACCAATGGAGGTCTGGAAGGTAGGAAAAACATTTTTAATTCACCGTTCCAGTAGTATGCTTTGGGAAATGATTGTCAGTAATGTAACGTATGAAAATTGAATATATTAAGCTCAAATATGCAAAATGGGTGGTATGGTCCTTTTAAAGGGAAACTATTTAGATTTTCATGTTCTTATTTTCATTTAGAATCTATCTTGGACTCTTTGCAGTGCTTTAATATGCAAAAATACATCAATCCACTTCTATTCTTCCTCTCTGCAGCACTGCTGTGCACACTGAGTAGAAACAGACTCTGTCCTGATTGGCTGGCTTCGTCTGACCTGAGCTGGAAACACCCAGGCTAGCTAGCCTTGTGAGTGACATTGGCAAAACTCTGGCAGAATAGTTTCAGTCATTTGTTCTGTTAAAATTGTCCTTTATGCTGCTATCGTTTTTTAGTTATTAAAGAATATTTTAAAGGTCATTCTGAGGTCATTCAGCACCCCAACCAGCTCTAAATTGACCCAGAATGGTCTCGTTTGTTTGTGCTTCATTTGTGCTGTTAACACTTTCATTTGTGTTGCTATGGTTTGTTTTAAATACCAGTGCAGTGCCCGTTAAAAACGTGCCTGTTCGGACCGGGTCGGACTTTATGGTATGCGCTGCAACCTGCTGTAATGCTGTTCTGCACATCCTCGTGAGCTAGCTTTGTTTGCTGTACAGGGTTGGGTTGAGACCGCAATACTGGACCGGAGCATATCCTGCCACATGGACTACTTTTTACCACCACAGTTCACTCAATTTGAGAACCGATCATCCAAATAACTTCACGTGACGCTGCACGTCCTTGGTTTCTGAGCAATAAACCTGCTGAATATCAGCTTCATACAGTGCCGGGTTCTAGAGATGTTGGTGCCACAGACAGAGATTTCTGGATTTATAGCTGAGATTAAGAATTTTATTTTAGGTAATGACATCATCAGTCCCCAGCCATCGCCAAACAGCCTATAAAATATTCTTTAATATCTAAAAAATGACAGCAACACAAATGAAAATTTTAGCAGCAAAAACAACTGAGACTATTTTCCTGGAGTTTTGAGTTAGCTGGGAGGCAAATTTCACTCGCCTTAGCTAGGCTTGCACTTGGTGGGCGTGTCCTACCAGGTGTGTAAGCGGTAAATTCATGTGTTACATGTTGGTAGAAACATATTACAGAAGTTAAGGACCAATCAAAATGTGAAGCTTTCAGGGCAGTTAAAGGTCTTTAGATTTGTCTTACTGGATGCATTCCTACAAGCAACAACCTCAAGTTTTGATTTGACAGTGTTCACCACAAACTCCTGCTATATCAATATTAAGATTGAGATAAGACAACAAAAGCAATAAAAATTAATAAACTGTGAGATCAGTCTGACAGCGCTGAGTTTTTGAGTCTCACTGAGTTTCTGTTGATCTGTGTGTATTCTGATTTATCAGCTAGGAGAGATCAACGGCCATTTCTGTCTTCAGACATTAACAGTACGACTAAGTTGACACCAAGTTATTACCGTCAAGTTGTTGACAGGTTCTATGTCTGAAGTCTGACTTAGTTTTATTTTATATTTAGCTGATCAAATTAACTGATCAAGCGCTTCGAACCATTTTCAGATTAGTTCTGGTAAAACTTGAGCTCGTACATGAAGAAGGGAGGAAATGTCGGGATGCTGGAGATGTTTTGCTGGAACTTTAATCTTCAATTTGAGTAATTTTCACAGCTACTTTGTGGTATTTTAGAAAAATATTAACATTACTGTAAGAAGATTGGCAAAGTGTCGATCAGCAGCCGAGTGTCGTGATGAAATTTAAAAGGTAACGTCCACTCATTCATTGCAACATGTGTTTGCAGAGTTTAAAGGACCATACCGGTGATTTTGCAAGTTTGAGTCCCATAAACATAACATGTTTCTTTACTGCCAACCAATTTCGAAATCATAAAAATGTATTTTTATTTTCCTGTTATTTTTCAGATCCCATAATCTTTCAAAATCAAACCTTCAGGTGATACACTCACTTTAAAATTCATTGTAAAAGGCATGGTCGTTTTAATTTTTCAGTAAAAGCCATCTTCTACCGGGACTATATTCTCTGGTGGAGGAATACATCTTTTTCTGTGCAGCTTCATGTTGTATTAGTTAAATAATTTGACAAAACTCCACCTTTGATGGATTACGTATCTCAAGCGTGTTCCAGGTCTCTGCAGATTGATTTGTATATCCTACTGGAATGAACTGAAGCAGTGGCAGCCTTGGACGGTCGGAAAAACAATTCTAAAATGTACCATTCCAGTAGTACGTTTTGGAAAATGGTTGGCAGTAATGTGTCACCGGTTTGTTTATCTAATTGAAGATTTGGATCGTTTTCTGTTGTACCTTTGGTTTGTTCAGCAGGTAAACACGATAAATAATTAAATAACTTTCCTGAGACACCTGGATCCTCTTCCTGCAGCGTCATTCATTGAAAACGAGAGTGTAATGTGAGTCGGCCTCAGCAGACAATCCCAAAATGTGCAAAGATTTCTGGGTATTACGCTAAAAGGAAACTGGTGTCATAAGTGACATGCACATCATCTTTTTTTAAAAACTAACTAAAAATGCAACAAGCTGATCAATGAAAACTGTGTGATCTCAGCCTAAGTAAATGCCTGAATCACTAACACTTTGACAGTATGCACACACACACAGACGCACACACTGATTTGCGTACAGTACAGCAGCACAGAGTGGTAGGTACGTGCACTTTGACAATAGCGTTTGGCCCCGTCCGTGAGGCCTGATGGCTTTTATGTGAAAGGTTTGGTGTGTCATAAGCCCAAACGCTGACCAGCCTCTTCTTGCAGCGTTGCTGAGCCACGGGGCTCCACAGCCTGACGCACCCTGCAGAGTGCTGACTCCAGCCCTGGGAACGTGTTTACCGCTGCCCCACTCCCCCCGTGGCATCAGGAGGGGAGGGCGTTTGGCGAGATCCACACAATGAACCTGCTGAATACAGTGCTATCCAGCTGCCCTCTCTGGGAGCCAAACTGACTCGGCGGGCTCAGAGCGGCGGCCTCGCCTCGNCTATCCAGCTGCCCTCTCTGGGAGCCAAACTGACTCGGCGGGCTCAGAGCGGCGGCCTCGCCTCGCCGTGGTTCGATGAATTTCTGGCGTCCGCTCACCATCGCCTCATCGTTACATTTCACTTTTACCTAAAGGACAATATCAGCAAAGTTTATGTTTGAGCCCAACATATACAACCTGCTTACACGTTACTGACAACCAACTGACAATCCCAAAATGTACTACTGGAGTGGTATATATTAGAATTGTTTTTCCTACCTTCCAGACTGCCATTAACTTCAGTTCATTCCAATAGTTGTTAACATCAACTTGTAGAGATTTAAAAACACTTGAGATAAATAATCCATCACAGCAAACACAACCTCTATTTGTTTTTTTTTTGTCAAAGTAACTTTAACTGATCCAACATGGAGCTGCAGGGAAGACAATGTATTCCTCCGCCAGGAAATATAGTCCCAGGAGAATATGGTGTTTACTGAGAAATTAAAATGGCCTTATCTTCTACAATCATGCATAACTGTTACAAGGACAAACATGGAATTTTAAGGTGGATGTATCACCTGAACATTTGATTTTGAAAGATTAGATGATTTAGATGATTAGATGGAAAATGTAAAATACGGTTTTGGAAATTGGTTGTCAGTAAAATAACATGTATGTGGGTTGTGTGTGTGTGTGTATATATAAATATCTGTATCTATCTATTTATCTATATATATATGTTTATTGGGCTTTAAACATGCAAAGTCGCCATTATGGTCCTTTAAGTTTTTTTAATCCCTTCACACTTCATCCAAACACTGACATCGTTTAGCTGAAGCAGAGAAAATTATGTCCCATTAGAGGAGTCTGTAAAAAGCCTTTTGCATCTGAAACATGGCATGCAGATGTGCACGTGCATGTCAGAGCATGCAAACACACATACACACACACACACATACACACACACAGGCCAATATGATGATGCTTTTGGAATGTGGCTGCTTGAACNACACACACACACACATACACACACACAGGCCAATATGATGATGCTTTTGGAATGTGGCTGCTTGAACTCCAGAGAGGAAACAAATTTAATTTGTGCTGCTACAAACAAAGCAACTGTTTACCAGGAAGCTGAAAGATGAGTAAACCATTTCTGAAATGGATTTTTTTTTTACTCATTTTTAATGTTCGGTACACGGTGCTGCTTTGACTGTATCATCCGACATAATTTAAAGTAATTATTAACACACTAATTGTGGTATAAAGCAGCAGCACAGTGTTCCACACACTTATTGTCAGTGGGATAAACAAAGCCATAAGAGCTGCCTTTCTTATCTCTACTTCTTCCTGCTGTAGAGGAGTCCTGCCGGCCGTGCTGATTGGTGGAGGAATGACAGTACCTGCGTTGTGATTGGCTGCTATTGTTGCAGCAGGTTCTGCAGCTCCGATGCTGATCTTTGCACAGCGGACCTGCCTTGTTTACTGCTGCTGTGCTGCCTCTGCTGCTCACCAAGGAGAGAGAGGGCTCAGCTTACACACACACACACACACACACACACATCTGCATATCAGTCAGCAGGGGGCTTGCAGCTGTCAGGTTGTTGTTTTGAGTGAATGGACTGATATAATTTAATCATTGCTGATGTCTGTTGTGATTGAATGAATAGTTATTGATTTGATTGATTAGTATTGATAAATTGATCAGCATACAGTATGGCAGCGAACATATTTCATCATGATCGATGGCAGAAGAACAAAAGAAGCAGAGAAGTGATGTTTTCTGGGGGGGGGGACGGATTGTTCTCTCCGCTCACGTTTAGACCCCCCTCTCTCCTCACGCGTAACTCCGCCCCCCTCTAGCTCCTCTCGCCGCTATTGGCTGCGGCGAGGCTGTTTTCGTCACCTGATTGGCTGCGGGGCCCGTCAGTCACGCGCGCCTCTGCTTATTTACCGAATGTATGAGCAGAGAGGAGGTATTCTGCTGCGGGGCTGCAACAGCTGACTGCCGAGCTCAGCCCGGCCCGGAGGAACAAAGACAGGAGTGAACAGCCGTCCGAAAAACACCGTTTTACCCGTTAAACCCCGCGACGGAATCACGGAGAGGAGAAAACACGACATGAGGCACGCTGTGGCAACGGCGGAGAATGAGGAACGGAACAGTTTGGCAGTGACAGACTTGTTTAAGATCTGCAGTCATTGTGAGCGGCTCAGCAAAAAGGTGAGAGCAAAAGACGACTTGTCCCCACGCAGAAGTTTTAAGGCGTGAAGCTGCTGCTGTGCGTGGAGATGTTTGGTGAATGATGAGTGTTTAGAGGTGTGTTGTTTTTTCATTTCTCGCTGTGAGCAGGGCTGCAGTGCGCAGGCTTTGTCCAGGCTCGTTTACGCGTTTTGAGAGTTTCTGGTTTCTGGGACGGAAAACCGTTTGTCTCGCTTTTTTCTTCCTTTTTCCTTTAAGTAAATGACGTTTCTGTTCTGATGCGTTTTAACCGATGTCGTGGCTGAATAAAACCCCGTTTCGTGGTCATTCATTCATCTGTGATTCGCTTCATTGTTCGCTGCGGGACAGCAGGGTGTCCACTAGTGGACATGGCCCGACACGCAACTCAGCAACATGACAGGAGAAGCTGCATCAATGCTTCTGTTGTGTGTATTTGTTACTGGGTAATTGTGGAATTTTTTTTTAATTATTTGTATGGAACCGTGAAGCATCTGAGTTGTAATTCTTGTTTAATTTGTTCATGTATGATTGAATTTTTTTTTTTTTTTTTTTTTTTTTTTTGGACAGAAAAGTTGTCATTTGTCAGCACAGCGTTCAGGTTTGCTGCTGTCAGGAAACAAAGAGTGTGTGGTTTCTCTATTCTCATGCGTTTTACACCGAAGTGACATAATATGAACTTTTAAACATCTCCTCAATTAGTTTTTTCCTGTAATAAAACAAAATGCCCGCATTCTCCTTTTTTTTCTTGTCTTGCAGGATTTGGGAGTAAGAATTCCAAGACCTCTGGGTAACGGACCTAGCAGATTCATCCCTGAGAAAGAGGTGCAGGATGCTGTGGAATGTCTAAAAACTTTCATTTTAGTGTCTTCTTACCTTGTTACTAAGTTTTCTGGGTTTTTTTTTCTGGTCAGATTCTTCAAGTCAGTAAAGTGGACACCAGGACACAGTCAATATTTGAGGATGCATTTGCAGCCCTCGGTCGCCTTGACAACATCTCCCTGGTGATGGGCTTCCACCCGCAGTACCTGGAGAGTTTTCTCCGGACGCAGCACTACCTGCTGCAGATGGACGGCCCGCTGTCTCTGCACTACCGCCACTACATCGGCATCATGGTACAGCCACGTTTCAGACAGCTGCCCGCTCTGAGCTCACATCTGTACAGTTCTTCAGTGGCAGTGGGTTTGTGTCCCAGCTTGACCTCTCTTTCCCTGTGATCCCTCAGGCAGCAGCTCGACACCAGTGCTCCTACCTGGTGAACCTGCATGTGAATGATTTCCTTCAGGTGGGGGGCGATCCGAAGTGGCTGAACGGCCTGGACGAAGCCCCGCAGAAGCTGCAGCAACTCAGCGAGCTCAACAAAATCCTGGCCCATCGGCCTTGGCTTCTCACCAAGGAGCACATGGAGGTGAGGGGCCAGGCTGCAGGGTGGGACGTAGATGAGAAAAACGGTTATGTAATGGGCTGAGATCACGGGTGAAGGCTGTTATATAGCCGCAGCTGTATGACGAGGGAGACGGATAGAGCTGAAAACAGTTTTCCTGGCGTGAAAGTCATTATTTATCCAGACTTAGCGTCTTTTTTGTATTGTTCCAGCGCCTCCTGAAGGCCGAGGAGCACAGCTGGTCCCTGGCAGAGCTGATCCACGCTGTGGTCCTCCTCACGCACTACCACTCGCTCGCCTCCTTCACCTTCGGCTGCGGCATCACCCCTGAGATCCACTGCGAGGGCGGGCACACTTTCAGACCCCCCTCCCTCAGCCACTACTGCGTCTGTGACATCGCCAATGGCAACGGTCACGCTATTCACCATGACAATCTGCTTGGCAACCAGGTGAGTAGTGCTGGAAGGCCTCAGCAGAAGAAGAAGGAGTTGAATGTGAGAATTCGATTTTCTTTCCTGCCAAATTAAATTCCAGACAGAGTTATAGCTTCTATACTTACCAGCTCAATGATTTAACCGCAGTTTCCCTGTAGTCGAGGAAAGCGGTTTTGTGATTTGTACTTCCTGCGGTTGCCCGTGTGACCCTTTCGTTTTCCCGCTCGTCGCCTGCATAGGACATGTGTGGCGAGGTGGAGGTGCTGATGGAGAGAATGAAGCAGCTGCAGGAGTGTCGCGACGAGGAGGAGGCCAGCCAGGAGGAGATGGCCACGCGCTTCGAGAGGGAGAAGACTGAGAGCATGCTCGTGGTCACGGCCGAGGACGAGGAGTGCGTCCCCTCCAGAGACATCTCCCGTCACTTCGAGGACCCCAGCTACGGCTACAAGGAGTTCTCCAGGAGAGGAGAGCATGTGCCCACGTTCAGGGTGCAGGTATTGACCAGTTATTATGAGCTAAACGCCGATTCCACGTCTTCAAAAGCTTCTTCATGTGACCGTCGTTAACTCCTTGTTTTGCTTTTCTCCAGGACTACAGCTGGGAGGACCACGGCTTCTCTCTGGTCAACCGGCTGTACCCTGACGTCGGCCAGATGCTGGATGAGAAGTTCCAGATGGCCTGCAACCTAACCTACAACACCATGGCAACACACAAGGATGTGGACACCAGCATGCTGCGCAGGGCCATCTGGAACTACATCCACTGCATGTTTGGCATCAGGTCAGCCTTTTTTAATCAGTCAGTTATTCGTCTTTGTCGCTTGGTGTCTCTCTCTCTAACATCACGATTCTCCATTGATCAGGTATGACGACTACGATTACGGGGAGATAAACCAACTTCTGGATCGTAGCTTCAAGATTTACATCAAGACCATGGTGTGCAGCCCAGAGAAAACCACCAAACGAATGTATGAAAGTTTCTGGAGGCAGTTTCAGCACTCCGAGAAGGTGAGGATGAAATCCTGAGTGGGCTCTGGTGGCGCTACGTTAAATGATTGTGTGTTAAACTCCTTCTCTTGTCTTTCTTGTCTCCTGCAGGTCCACGTTAATCTGCTTCTTATGGAAGCGCGCATGCAGGCAGAACTGCTCTACGCTCTGAGAGCGATCACCGTATACATGACATGAAGTGCTTTTTGGTGTTTTTATCATTGTCTTTATACTGTCTCTTTGTTGTTGTTCATTATGGGACACTTCAAGAAAAAAACAAAAAAAAAAGAAAATCAAAGGAGAAGGGGACTAAAGAAGTGGAAGAGATGTGAGAGGCCCTGGTTTGTGATGATGCTTGTCTTGGCGTTGGATGGAAGCAGATTGGAACAAATGAAAGAACTGCAAAGGAAAAAAAAAACATCATCTCAACTTACAAGTGGATACACAAAATGTTTGTGTTGCCTGCAGTGCCAAAAGTTGACCAAGAGAGGGCGGTGTGGAGCAAACTCCTGCTGCCCTGAGGAGTTTGTGCCGGGTCGCCGACACAGAAGCATCCAGGACCTGTCAGCATCCCTACATATGCAACACGCAGATCACCAACCTCCTCTGGCAGAGCGAAGACTGATAAAACCCAGAAAGCCGTGCAGTCTGACACGTTCTGCACTTTGATTCTGTCGTCACTGTTGTTTTTGTCTAGTTTCTTTAAAATCTTTTTATTTCTTTTTTTTTTGTATTAAGAGTGATGTTTGTCGCTGTGGTTGCTGTTGGTGGTAACTGGAGATGGAAGCGTGATTTGGGCAGAGTTTTAACGTGTGCCTGAACTATCAGCATGTTGCTGCTATTGCTGCTGCTCCCATGTATTCATCAGGGTCATATTGACCCCAAAATCACCCCACGACCCCATNCCCCCCCCCCCCCCTTCCATTTTTGTCCTGTACTCCTACACCCTACATCTGAAATGTCTATGTAAGCTAATCCACAGAGTGTGAAAAACAGAAACTCAAAGAACACTGTCTGAGCCCTTTGGAGTGTGTACGTGAGGATGAGTGTGTGTGTGTTTAACAGAGAATAATAGGGGCAGGAAAACACGTCTTTGAATTTCATGAGTCAAAAAAAAAAAGCGAGGCACTTTGAAGGAAAATCTTCTTGCTTCTGCTGTAGCTCTAGTTTTATCATTTATTGACATGTCTTTATGTTTCTGTTAATGGGAGAAAAAAAAACAAAAAAAAAAAAAAAANAAAAAAAAAAAAAAACCAAGCTATTCAGAAAGAAAGTTAGAATCCAGGTGTTGGGACGGATTTGCTTCCTACACCTGTCTGTCTTCCGCTTAACCAGCCGCCTGGTCACCGTAACACTTTGGAAGCTTTTGAGTTGTGAATTTTTACCAGTAAATGAATACCTCTTCTGTTTTTCTTTAAAGCATATAAGAAGTGCTCTTTGGTGAGCAGAGACTCTTTCTGGGCGGCCATGTTTCCGGTTGCTGGGGAAACGGGCCGGCCCGTAGGGGCCGACTGCGGTCGATCGCCGTCAAACGCAAAAGGTTGTAGCTGTGCTTGTTTCCCTGCGGGGGAAACGCTAACCAGTGCGAAGCAGCTTGAACGGAGGGATGAAACCTCTGCTGTTTGTTTTGTTTACTAAAACCAGTAAAGCTCCGCATTCTTCTGATGCGGACTGACGCATGATTGAGGAGGAGGAGGGTGATGAATATCGTTGAATGGTACATTTGGAAGTGGTTTTGAGAGGCAGTGGAGGTTTTCTTTTTTTTTCAAACTTCTGACCTTTGTCAGTTACTGACACTTTTTCTATGAAAATATAAAAAAGATGAAAGCAAAAAAAAAAAAAAAAATNAAAAAAAAAAAAAAAAATTATAAAATGTGCTATTGAATCGTTGTGTATCATTTGTAGTTTTCTCCTAAATCTGATTTCAAAAGATCCCCTTAGATGTGGAAACGCCTGCACAATTAAGGAACGGCGCAGTCGCAGCACAGTTTCACTATCAGCGCTCATTTCCACCTTCAACTTTACAACCGCAAACAATTAGTGGCAATTAGCGAATATTTTTTTTGCGCATGAAATAGGAGGCGAAACTTGAGTGTTAGCGCAACATCTCCTCCCAAAGTCACTCAGCGTTTTGATAAAGGCTGACATCGCTCAAAGCGTGCTGAACTCAGGGGAAAGGTTCAGTTTATCAGAACGATGCAGGGACTTTTCCTGTGAATTTCACTGACAGTATAAGCTCGAGAACTTCGACTCGCTGGGAACTGGGCAATGTCGTCCCCGTTCCTATGGTGCGTTTGAGGTCAAAGTTTCTCTTTCGAAAAACATTTTGCACCTGACTAACACTTGGATTGAGACGAGGGGGTGAGGAGGGGTNTCTCTTTCGAAAAACATTTTGCACCTGACTAACACTTGGATTGAGACGAGGGGGTGAGGAGGGGTGCCTTGGTCTCATTTGTGATCTGATCCTCACCGCTGCAGGTTATTTCCTGTTCACGTCTGTCCGTACGCAATCACCAGCAGAAACTCAGTGTTGACCAAACGACTGCCTTCGCACTTTCGGCGGCTTTTCCCGGACAGTTTACGACTAGGAAGAAAAATAAAAAATAAAAATGAGGCAACCTCATAATTAGGCAACTTTCATATCAAGCTGAGAAATTCCATGTAGAGAACAATGTTTGTTATTAACTCTGGTTTTTTTGAAACGTTTGATTGTCTTGTGGTTGTTTTAAGGTCACTGTGTGAAAACGGGAGGGGGAGGGGGGGGNAGGGGGGGGTGGGGTTACATTAAGTGCCGTTTCTGATTTGTTTCGGTGTAATAACAATGTGATTTTTGAAATGCTGTATTTTAGGCTACTTGGTGTAACTTGTAAGCACTGCCGGGCCTCATATCTGTGTAATAATAAAGGCTCTGAGAAGCAAAACCTTCACTTTCTTCTGACGTCCTTTATTATCACGTACCAATCACAGCTTCAGGAAAAAGTTCAGCATATTTGCTTTCAAAACTAGATTATCATAGAAAGTGCATTTATAACACGACATAACGGTTAAAGGACCGTACCACCCATTTTGCATGTTTGAGCCTAAGATACTCAATTTTCAAACATGTTGTGTTATGTCCCAAAGGATAAAACCATATTTCAGTTTTCCTGATATTTTGCTAAATCTCTTAATCTTTCAAAATCAAATATTCAAGTGATACACCCACCTTAAAAATCCATGTTTCTCCTGCTAATAGTTACACAGCCTTATGAACTCATGGTCCTTTAAATTTTTCATAAACACAGGTCTTCTTTTGGGACTATATTCCCCAGTGGAGGCATACATTCACTCTGCACTATGCATTGAGCTTAAACACTAAAATTACATAACTTCTAAAAAAACCCTGAATATAAGTCTTGTTTGTGATGATAGATTACCTATCCCAAGGACATTTCAAGTATCAACAAGTTGATTTTAATAGCAGAATGAACTGAAACCAGTGGAAGTTTGGAAGGTAGGAAACACATTTTTAACTCACGCAACTACGTTTCAGTAGCATGCTTTGGGAAATGATTGTCAGTAACATTATGTGTATGAAAACTGAAGATATTAGGCTCAAACGTGCAAAGTGGGTGGTATGGTCCTTTAATTTCTTTTACTTAAAAGTGCAAAGAGCTTTCATCCCTGTATGTAAAGGCAGCCCAGATAACAGGCCTTTCACTGGAAGTTAAAGTGCAAAATCACATTTTAATAAATTGATAAATATGGCTGCTGATATTGATAAGACATGGAGAGAAGTAGGTCATAATAAATCAAATCTTACACAGACTGGGTCAGAAAAGTTATTTCTCCTGCTTCTAGAGCTCCACAGTAGTTTGTATATTATTAGCCTTTACTTCACATTTAAAAAAAAAAAAAAAAAAATCATAAAAGTCTTATCTCCGTATCCCAGAGAGTCACTTTGCTCGGTCCTGGGTCCGGATCCTGTTCACCAGTTTCTGAGCTACAGGAAGAAAGTCAGACTCCCAGCATGCCTTGTGGAAGTTGCTGGTGTCTCCATTAGCTGTCCACTGCAGAGCCTCTTCTTTGTCTGAGGTAAGGATGAAGACAGGATCTACTTTCAATACTTGACAGTGTCAGAACTGCACATGTATTATTCAGGCAGGATGTGAACATGGACATTATACCTGCACCCTCACCCCACCCCAGTTTGTTACCATCTTCCTGTTCTGATTAATTAGAGGAAGAGTGTACATCTCCTCCGTCTTACTTCATCGCTAAATAAACTATAACCACCACTAACTCCTCTCTCGATCGATTGTAAGCCAATTTCACCTCCGCCTCGACTCGCACTCTCAACTGGCATGGAGCGGCATGAAAAATAATTCTTAAAGGACCATACCGGCGATCGTACATGTTTGAGCCCAACATATATAACCTGCATACATGTTACATTATGTTACTGACAACCAATTTCCAAAACATAAAACCGTATTTTAGTTTCCTGTTATTTTGTCAAATCCCCTAATCTTTCAAAATCAAACGTTCAGGTGATACACCTTAAAATTAAATTTTTCGCCTTCTTACGCACAATTGCAGAAGGGATGCTCTTTTTATTTTCTCCGTAAAAGTGTCTTCTCCTGGGATTATATTTCCTAGCGGAGGCATACATCGTCTTCCATGCAGCGGAAGACGATGTATGTTGAATCAGTTAAATAAAGTTAACTTGACAAAAACCATAATAGACATGTTGTTCGCTGTGATGGATTATGTATCTGAAATGTGTTATAAGTCTCTACAAGTTGATTTTTATAGCTACTGGAATAAACCGACACCAGTGGCAGCCTGGAAGGTAGGAACAACAATTCTGAAATTTATCTAAAGTCATATATGTTGGGAAATGGTTTCCAGTAACTTAACATGTATGTGGATTGTATATATTGGACTCAAACATGCACGAGCGCCGGTATGGTCCTTTATGGACATGAGTACACGTAACACTCTAGAATGTACTCCCAGCCTTCATTTGTCTTCAGAAGTAAACTCAGACTTTAATGTTTGTGTCACTGCTTTGAACAGCACATAATCTCTCGTTAGTTAAGGGTTAGTATTCATTAATACTGTAAGTGTCTGTGTAAACACCAACCTAAGTACGTCTCCAGGGTCTCCAGCAGAGCCTTGGTGTCCTGTGTGTCCAGCAGGCTCTCTGAGGCGCCGCCGTCTGTCAGGTTACATAAGGCCTTACAAATCTGCCCCGCTAGCTGCCAGTCCCCAGGTCCAAAGTCTCTCAGACAGTCTGTTAGCCTGAAGACACACACACACACACACACACACACACACACGTCATATGACTAGACGGACACAGAGATTCACATGACCTGAAGACTTGTGGGCATTAGCTCCCCTTCAGTGCACCCACATCTGAAAGAGGATTGAGTGTGTACTGTATGTGTGTGTGTGTGTGTGTGTGGAGAAACTATGGAATGAGATGTTAGGACAGTGTTCATTTATAGATGTAAGTATTAGGGTTAAAGGACCATACCAGCAATTGTGCATGTTTGAGCCCAATATATACAAACCACACGTTACATTACGGACAACCAATTTCCTCAAATATGCTACCTTAGTGGTAAATTTCAGATTGTTTTTCCTACCTTCCAGGTCATTGGTTTCAGTTCATTCCAGCACGATATAAAAATCAACTTTTAGAGACTTGAAACACGTCTGAGATACATTATCCATCCCAGCTAACAACATGTCAATTCAGTTTCTTGTCAAAGTAATTTTATTTAACCGATCCAACACAGAGCTGCACAGAAGACGATGTATGCCTCCGCCAGGAAATATAATCTCAGAAGTAGATGGCTTTTACTAAGAAATTAAAAAGAGCATCCCTTCTGCAATCGTGCATAAGTGTTAGAAGGTGTAACGTTGAATTTTAAGGTGGATGCATCACCTGAATATTTGGTTTTAAAAGATTAGGGAATTTGAAAAAATAACAGGAAAACTAAAATACAGTTTTATGTTTTGGAAAATGTTTGTCAGTAATGTAACATATGTGTATATATTAATAGTATATATTGGGCTCAAACATACATGATCGCTGGTATGCTCCTTTAACAGTTTTCATGGAATTAGCGCTAACTGAAATACATGTTGTATGTTTGAAATTAATCTACTGCTGAAACATTATGTTTGCTGTAGTGTATATAAATATTGTAAGTAAAATGATTAGTATTTGTATTTCACGCTGGTGCTGCTGTTTGTCCCATAAACTCTGCTGCTAAGATTTAATTTTAAGATGAACAAGAATAATGTCCTCCAGATTCCCTGACAAATGTGGTCTGGTGGTGAAAAATTTAAAATGCTAACAGTAGTACTTCAGCTGCTTTCTCATGCTAAGCGGTTAGCGGTTCCATTATTGTGTATTGGGAGCTGAACGGTGATGCAGCAACGTAGCCTTGATATTCTCCAAAGTTTGACCCATCTGCACCTTTCCAATAGTCTTGGCCGGTTCACCAAATCATCGATTCAAAGATTCGATTCTTGTCTATGTCTATGATCCAAATCACAGCTGTCTTCCGGTTCTTTCCAGTCCGTCATTTAAATGAATAAGATTCAATATATTTATATACTTTTTATTTCACAAAATCCCGTCTTTGAGATTAATCAACACATTCTAACTCCAACCATAAAACTAATGCCTGGTTCAGGAATCTAGTTTGTGTGGCACAAACACTGCTGAAGTGGTGTTTGATGTAGTGTAGGTGAGCGTCCACCAGGGGGAGCAGCTCACACAGACACAAAGGGCAAAGAGCCGAGAGAACCACAAGAACCGACAGCCACCAGAACCGTGAGAACCGAGAGTGCCAAGAGAACTACGAGAACCGCCAGAGCCACAAGAACTGAGAGAGCCGCAAGAGCCAGGAGAGTATGGAAGTATGGAATTCNCCCGACAGATGAATCAGTGATGTGGTTCGGACATGAACCAGTCTTTCTTAAAGGATGATCGGACTGATCTGATTCTTGTAAATGAATGAAACTTTCCATGTCTATTCTCCAACTCTCAGCCAATGACAGAACAGCTGTATGTGACATAAACAGAAGCGATGCAACGCAACTTTAAATTCGTACCATGATCTGGGCAGGAAGGTGACTCGCACGGTGACACGTCACAGTTGAACAGGACGATCAGGTTTGAAACTGGCGCATAATCTGCAGTTGTAGATGCGCCTCATGTAAATCAGCTGCTTCTCTGTGACGCATGTTGCTAAGTCAGAACTCTATTCCACGGCTGACCAAGGACAGGAGGAGCAGCGAGGTGAAATCTCTTACTGCTTATGACGTGAAAGTAGCCTTCCAGTAAAGCGACGAGTGTTTACTGTTATTACTCAAACACTAAATGTAACTTTAACATCCTGATAACTTTATTCACGGACCGGTTTTGTTCCCTTTAGTGGATATTTTTTAGTAACAGAAGCCTGTGAAACCACACAACAAACTGTTATGCCTCAGGTGTGTTTATCCTTACTTGACAGCAGCCCCCTCTCGTGAAAGCGTGACCTTGCTGGGACGGTCCACAGCCAGGTTGGTGAGGAGCCCACAGGCTGAGAAACACACCTCGGGGCTTTTGGAGTCCAGCAGCGTCACCACAAACTGGTAGACTGGAAGATAAGATCAGAGTCCTGCTATAAGCCACAAGCTTCACGCTGACTGCAGCTGACCTTGCAAGTCCAGCCTAACACCACTCACAGCTCCTTCAGCATGTGGACACACACACACACAGTATGGTCAGAGTGTGTGTCTCAGTGTGTGATTCTGCATCCTAGCTGCGCATTTTTTCATCTTATTTCAAGGTATATTTTATTTTAATCTGGCAAATTTTCCCCACAAGAGTACATGAGTCTGACTTTAACAAAATGTAAAATAAAAGGTGGGTGTGTGTGTGTCTGTGTGTGTGTGTGTGTGGCATAAACCTTTGTTTTGCATGATAAAGTCTCGCACATCCTTGGATAGTGACAAGTTTCCATAAACACGAACGGCCTCAAGCATGGCGTCCATGCTGGAGCTAAGAACCAGCTTCAACATCCCTGAGAGAGAGAGAGAGAGAGAGAGAGAGAGAGAGAGAGAGAGAGAGANCAGGCAGACAGAAAGAGAGTGAGAGAGAGACATGCAGAGAGGGGGGACAGACAAACAGGCCGAGAGAGCGAGAGAAAGACAGAGAGTGAGACAAAGTGTGTGTGTGAGAGACAGAGGGATAGACAGAGCAAGAGAGAGAGAGAGAGAGTGTCAGAGAGTAAGACAGAGCATGAGAGTAAGACAGAGTGACAGAGTGCATGAGAGAGAGAGAGAGAGAGAGAGAGAGAGAGAGAAAGACAAAGAGTGAGACAGAGAGACAGAGAGAGAGAGAGAGGCAAATAAATGGAATAAAATAGTGGAACAAAATCAGGGTAAAACAGGAATCTTTCGTTGATTGTTTTTCTCACGCTTGGCGATGGTCATGTGACTTTGAGTCACCACTGAGTTTTCTTCCTGGTAGAACGACAAGTTGTTGATGGTGGCAGCCACATTCACCAACAGCTCCTCGCTCTCCTCAACAGACCTCAGCTCTGTCTCACACACACACACACACACACACACACACACACACACAGAGAGATNGCTCTCCTCAACAGACCTCAGCTCTGTCTCACACACACACACACACACACACACACACACACAGAGAGATGAATTTGTGTGTTTTTCCTGTATTCACTGCCAACAGAAGGAGCATCCATACTTAAACACCTTTAACAAAAAAATGTATCATTAAACACTACACAAAATATCACTAAACGATGTGTAAGAGTAAACTAAAGTAGTGATATGTAACTGACTAAATCTGAGCACCTCAAACACAACACATGGCAGCATGATAACTTTACTTTTTATTACAGGCACGCTATACTCTGATTATTTGTACTCTGATTAATGCAATAAGACGTATACATGATTATGCCTTTCGCCAAATATATGTGATGCGTAGTGTAATGCAGTATGAGGATAGTTTACTCCATTATACTATGTAGATAAATGTAAGCATCAGTCAGCACATTTACACACAAACTTTAACTATACTCAGATTAAAGGATCATATCACCCATTTTCCATGTTTGAGCCTAATATATTCAATTTTCATACATGTTACATTACTGACAATCATTTCCAAAGGATAAAACCGTATTTCAGCTTTCCTTGATATTTTGCAAAATCTCTTAATCTTTCAAAATCAAATATTCAAGTGATACACCCTTAAAATTCAGTGTTTCTCCTGCTAATAGTTACACAGCCTTATGAAGTCATGGTCCTTTAAATTTTTCCATAAATGCAGGTCTTCTTTTTGGACTATATTCCCCGGTGGAGGCATACATTCACTCCACGCTTTTTATTGCGCTTAAATGCTAAAATTATGTAACTTCTATAAAAACCTGAATACACGTCTTGTTGGTGATGATGGATTACCTATCCCAAGAACGTTTCAAGTTGATTTTAATAGCATACCAGAATGAACTGAAACCAATGGAGGTCTGGAAGGTAGGAAAATTTTTTTTAATTCACCGTTCCAGTAGTATGCTTTGGGAAATGATTGTCAGTAACATAACATGTATGAAAATTGAATATATTAGGCTCAAACATGCAAAATGGTCGGTATGGTCCTTTAAAACACATCAGTAGGGAGTTGGAACACAACAGGAGTGCTGCACTAATACAGACTGATGCCTTCATTACTAATCATTTCTGTAGCTATAGTGGCTACATAATGTGCTACTGTTGACTAATTCTTCTTGAAAACTAATTAGTTACATTTATTTTATGTATTTATTTGTCATTTCCTGTGCAATAAATTGTAAAACAAACAGTATATTGATGAGTTAAAAAAAAAAATCTGGAGGTGGCCTCAAACTTCTGGCCTGTGTGTACGTCTTACTCGCACTTTTGTTTTGCATTAATCAGAGTACAGATAAATAGTAAAGTGTGCATGTAAATGTACTGAAATTTCCGTGGTGAAATATCTTGAAGCCTTTCTCTTGATGTGAGAAATTCTAATGTCAGGAAGAAGTGAAATAACAAAGTATGAGCATTACATATGCAAAAGATTGAAATGTAGATGTACGTAAAGAAACAGAGTGATTATTTGATGTATTGCACAGGACCAGTGTGCTGTTTTCGTGAAAGCAGCCGTTATCTGTGGATCATTTGAGTGTAATAAAGTCAGTTTGGTCATGAGTGGGCACGTAAAGGTCAGAATGACTCGATCTGTTCCTGATATAGCAGCACATGCCCTGCACTCGCTCATAAATCGCAGATATTGCGGTCGCACTGTGTCGCATTGAATTTAGTTTCTGGTTCTGACTGGAAATGCTGCTTTGTTGTGGTGAAGAGTTTTCTCTCTTCCTCCTCTGTAAAGCTCCGTAATGTAAAGCAGAGCAGCCTGATAACAATTAAAAAAACACACACGCACATTTCATTCCTTCTTTGTTTCTGTTATCAATTACTTAATTTACTACGCACTTTATCATCAACTTCTTCAAACACTCACCCTTTATATTTATCACCAATAATAACAGAAAAATCATCATTTCAGCTGCACATTAATGGTGGCTGCATGTTTTAAGACTAGTATGGAACAGCAATGACCCCTGACCCTGCATGTACTGTATTTAATCTACCAGATCAGATCAATATCTGTGTCTGGACTAAACTGTATTGGTTAATTGTTCATCATTGTTCATCATCACATGCCAGAACCTTTTCATTAAAGGACCATACCACCCATTTTGCATGTTTGAGCCTAATATATTCAATTTTCATACATGTTACGTTACTGACAATCATTTCCCAAAGGATAAAACCGTATTTCAGCTTTCCTGATATTTTGCAAAATCTCTTAAATTTCAAAATCAAATATTCAAGCGATACACCCACCTTAAAAATCCATGTTTCTCCTGCTAATAGTTACACAGCCTTATGAAGTCACGGTCCTTTAAATTTTTCCATAAACGCAGGTCTTCTTTTGGGACTATATTCCCCGGTGGAGGCATACATTCACTCCACGCTTTTTATTGAGCTTAAACACTAAAATTACATAACTTCTAAAAAAACCTGAATACACGTCTTGTTGGTGATGATGGATTACCTATCCCAAGAACGTTTACAGTATCAACAAGTTGATTTTAATAGCAGAATGAACTGAAACCAATGGAGGTCTGGAAGGTAGGAAAAACATTTTTAATTCACCAGTCCAGTAGTATGCTTTGGGAAATAATTGTCAGTAACATTACATGTATGAAAATTTAATATATTAGGCTCAAACATGCAAAATGGACGGTATGGTCCTTTAATCNGTCAGTAACATTACATGTATGAAAATTTAATATATTAGGCTCAAACATGCAAAATGGACGGTATGGTCCTTTAATCTACCAGCTCTGGATCATTACTGCATTGGTTAATTGTATATCATTGGATACACATGCCAGAACCTTTTCATTAAAATTGGTCTTAGTTTTCCAGAACATTCAACAAAGATGCCATTATATTTTCATAAAGTCCTGAATCGACTCTTCTTTTGATCCAACAAAATCTACAAAAATTTCATCTAAAATCTGTCGGTGAAACAGCTTTATCTGAACTTTATTTTTTTGTAGTGTGTGTGTGTTTCATTCTCTCTCCCAGCTGTCATGACGTGTGTGTGTGTGTGTGTGTGTGTGTGTGTGTGTGTGTGTGTGTGTGTGTGTGTGGCAGCAGCAGAGAGTCTCACGCCCACCTGTGTGTCAGCTCAGCATGTCCTGAAACCATCTAACCACACGGGAGAATTTCACACACAGACCGAGCCATCTGTCGGCGTGACAGAACATCCTGCACTTTCTGTGAAGCGCTTTCCTCTGTCACATTGTAAAAAAAAACAACAAAAAAACAGGCAACCACGGAGGATGTGCTGTGCGAGCTGAAAGCAGTCAGAGAAAAGCAGCATGAACAGACAAACGAGAAATGTGTTCCCAGCAGAAGGGAAGCGGTTTGCTGCTTTGCACAAACTCACTGTACATTAAACCCTAAACCAGATTCCTGCAGCTATTTATAAACTCATTACAGCTCCACATGTTTACACACTCCAGCTCTGTTGTGCGATAGAGACAAAGAAAGTATGGTCCTTTAAGGACCAATCATTTCCCAAAGCATACTACTGGAACAGTGAATTAAAAATTTTTCCTACCTTCCAGACCTCCATTGGTTTCAGTTCATTCTGCTATGCTATTAAAATCAACTTGTTGATACTTGAAACATTCTTGGGATAGGTAATCCATCATCACCAACAAGACGTGTGTTCAGGTTTTTTTTAGAAGTTACATTTGGCATTTAAGCTCAATAAAAAGCGTGGAGTGAATGTATGCCTCCACCGGTGAATATAGTCCCAAAAGAAGACCTGCATTTATGGAAAAATTTAAAGGACCGTGACTTCATAAGGCTGTGTAACTATTAGCAGGAGAAACATGGATTTTTAAGGTGGGTGTATCACTTGAATATTTGATTTTGAAAGATTAAGAGATTTTGCTAATATCAGGAAAGCTGAAATACGGTTTCATCCTTTGAGAAATGATTGTCAGTTACGTAACATGTATGAAAATTGAATATGCTAGGCTCAAACATGCAAAAGGTATGGCCCTTTAAATCTGCGAACAACCCTGTATCCTTATTTTTGGCTGAATAAATGATCTTGTTAAACAGTGTATCTGTGTGTGTGATGTTATGCTGCATTCCAGTTAACTCAGAACTTGAAATTTTCCGTTTTCCTACTTGTAAAAATGTGTTGGAACAGCATTTGAAGCTGGAGCGCCGACTAGGAAACTCGGACCAAAATTATCTACCCCGACTTCACAAGTATGACGTCACTCAACATGGCGGCACCCGTGGAAGTGAGTTTTGTGAATGGAAATGATCAGCTAAAAGGCGAATAAAGTATTTTTTCTTGCATGACACTGAAATAAAAAGGTCAAAATATATTGCCAAGTTAACTATCTACAGTGTATAATACTCATTGATACATAAGTGTAAATAATTTCATAATATTACTTCTCTGCACAAATGTTTAATACTGTGATCATTATAAAACAACACAAACAGTCTTGTAATCTAACTTTACTTTAGTTAGCATTTATTGCTGAGTTTATTTAATCTTACAGTATTTATTGGTGTTCAGCCATGCTTTTTTGTTTACATTTGGCTGGAACAGTTTGAGGTCAGAAGACACAGTTTTCAAGTGGGAAATCCTGACATGCCACTGTAAATGGAACACAGCATTACTAATATGTTTTCTCATTGTATTTCTGCTCACCCAGCGTTTCTGTCAGCAGCTGGATGCAGGCCGAGTTGGAGGCGAGCGCCGGGCCGACAGCAGGATGGACGCACATGTTGGCCAACACCCTGACCAGCTTCACCAGCACATCCTCGTCCTCCCGTAAACTCCCCGCACAGACGCGAGGCTTGCTGGGTGTCTGGGGATCTTGCTCTGGGAGTGTGTGTGGTGCATGTGGGTCGTCTCTTCGCTGGTAGCAGTTGTACAGGTGGAGGAGTGTGTCCACGCAGCCCTCGCTCTGGAAGAGCAGTGCCCGAGCCTCATCGCTTTTGGACGTGAGGTTCCCCAAGGTGAAAAGAAGGCGGACGACGAGGTCCTGCAGGAGAATAATGGAGTCAAAAGTTGAGCCTGGTGGTTGCAGATATTTAAAATGATTTGTTAATATTTCAAGAGACATAGTTTGCTGATATTTTTGTCAATTTCTTAAAAAGTAAGACACTAGGCTTGGCCAGTTAACCGAATCATCGATTCAAAGATTCGATTCTTAGCCCATGAATCGGTGATCCGGGTCATAGCCGTAACTGAAACACATACTTGCGGTTCATTCCGGTCTGTGGTATAAATGAATGAGATTCAATATATACCCGTCTTTGAGATTAATCAACACATTCTGACTACAAAACTAAACAAACAGACATAAAACTAATGTCTGTTTGGTGCAGGAATCTAGTTTGTGTGGCACAAACACTGCTTAAGTGGTGTTTGATGTAGTGTAGGTGAGCGTCCACTAGGGGGAGCAGCTCACACTCACAGACAGGCTCTTTGATAGAGACAGATACAGAACTAAGAGCGCCAAGAGAACCGCGACAGCTGCGAGGACTGCGAGAGCTGCGAGAACTGAGAGAACCACAACAACCAAGAGAGCCGTGAGAACCAAGAGAGCTGAGAGAACCGTCAGAGCCGTGAGAGCCGAGAAAACTGCAAGAACCGAGAGAGCTGCGAGAGCCATGAGAGTACGGAAGTGCCCCCTGACTTCCCGACAGATGAATCAGTGATTCGGTTCGGACATGAACTGGTCTTTCTCATAGGATGATCAGACTGATCTGATTCTTGTAAATGAACCAAATTTTCCATGTCTATAAGACACTAATCCCGCTAAAAACTACCAACTACGTTCCTTCAAAATAAGACTTCTGCTGTGACAGGAAATACTGAAAATTAAAAGCCGGTCAGATTGAGGTGAATTTTCTGTTTGGATTAAACTGTATTTCGGTTCAGTCGGGTTGGGAATACATTTTATATTGGTCTGGAGCTGATGGAGTGCGAATCTCAAAGAAAACAAACAAAAAACAATCATTAGGCGTTGTTTTGTCCGGATCAGGATCAGAAACTGGCTGACTGCAGGTTACATGGGTCACATGCTGATTCAGTAGCATGCAAGTTTTCTCAGCTTGTTCGGCGTCGATATGTGCAAGTATTTCCTCTAATGTCCTTCTAGTTAAATATTAAATGAATTTTATAGCAATATTTTAATGGTAAGGATGATCTTATATTTTCCTCCTGATGTTTAATATCTAACTGTAAACATCCTCCCTCTGTGACCTTTACCACCAACAGTCTCCAGGTAAACATGTTTGTTNACACTGCTTAAGTGGTGTTTGATGTAGTGTAGGTGAGCGTCCACTAGGGGGAGCAGCTCACACTCACAGACAGGCTCTTTGATAGAGACAGATACAGAACTAAGAGCGCCAAGAGAACCGCGACAGCTGCGAGGACTGCGAGAGCTGCGAGAACTGAGAGAACCACAACAACCAAGAGAGCCGTGAGAACCAAGAGAGCTGAGAGAACCGTCAGAGCCGTGAGAGCCGAGAAAACTGCAAGAACCGAGAGAGCTGCGAGAGCCATGAGAGTACGGAAGTGCCCCCTGACTTCCCGACAGATGAATCAGTGATTCGGTTCGGACATGAACTGGTCTTTCTCATAGGATGATCAGACTGATCTGATTCTTGTAAATGAACCAAATTTTCCATGTCTATAAGACACTAATCCCGCTAAAAACTACCAACTACGTTCCTTCAAAATAAGACTTCTGCTGTGACAGGAAATACTGAAAATTAAAAGCCGGTCAGATTGAGGTGAATTTTCTGTTTGGATTAAACTGTATTTCGGTTCAGTCGGGTTGGGAATACATTTTATATTGGTCTGGAGCTGATGGAGTGCGAATCTCAAAGAAAACAAACAAAAAACAATCATTAGGCGTTGTTTTGTCCGGATCAGGATCAGAAACTGGCTGACTGCAGGTTACATGGGTCACATGCTGATTCAGTAGCATGCAAGTTTTCTCAGCTTGTTCGGCGTCGATATGTGCAAGTATTTCCTCTAATGTCCTTCTAGTTAAATATTAAATGAATTTTATAGCAATATTTTAATGGTAAGGATGATCTTATATTTTCCTCCTGATGTTTAATATCTAACTGTAAACATCCTCCCTCTGTGACCTTTACCACCAACAGTCTCCAGGTAAACATGTTTGTTACATGCTTATGTAAAAAAAATGTACATATTTGTACTATGACTGTACTTTGGCCTTGACTCACCTGCTCTCGTTATGACACACACATTTCCTCCATAAATCTGCAGTGACACTGGTATGAGGACAGGACGGGATGTCCCTCAGACAAGGTGTTCATTACCCATCTTACTGTCCTCTGTGTGTGTGTGTGTGTGTGTGTATTTTTAGTGTGGGCGCGCGTTTATNCCCATCTTACTGTCCTCTGTGTGTGTGTGTGTGTGTGTGTATTTTTAGCGTGGGCGCGCGTTTATTCCCCATGTGATTAGAAACATATGTCATCCATGTCTGATCGCCAAAATCCCACCATCTTCTCTTCCTTCATATCACCTCTACTTTGATTTATCTTCTTCACCTTTGCTCTCCCTCCCTCCCTCCCTNTCCCTCCCTCCCTCCTCTTTTTTCCTTTCCTTGATTCCCTCATCAGCTCCTGGGATGATTAAATGTCACAACACATGCACACAGGGGGGCATGTGCTGGAAATCTACTTGGACTTGAAGTGCATAAACAACTTTCTATTAAGGAAAACATGCTTAGGGGGATTAAAACAAAAACACAAGAGAACACAAACACACACACACACACACACACTCACAGAAAGGAGGCCAGTGAGTGAACTCACCTGTTTTCGGTGATGTTTGCTCAGCAGTTCTATAAATAGTTGGTAGCAGCAGGGGGTTTGGGCCAGAGCCAGACGACACTCCGAGTAAGAGGAGAGTTTACTGAGAGAGACAACAAATGCCAGAACCGCTCATATCCATCCACGGTATTAAATTAAAGCGCCAAATGTTTCCAGGCAGTTAGCTTTAATTTAGCTCAGCTTTAATTAGCACTGATAAAACACATTGAGTGTTAAAAGTTCTTTTAATTCTCCACGCTGACAGAAGTGTGTGACAGAACAGAAGGCTGGAGATCTGTAAGAGCATCACTGGCATTGATGCATGTTATGGTGAAGGCGATGATGCGTTGGAGATGTGGACTGAGAATCGTCCTGTACGCCTCTTCAAAAATTTAAGATTTGCTCTGATCCGATGTTTGCAGTTAGCAGAGGCACTGCTGAAAGAGGCTTATAATTGATACAGAGAAAGAAATGGAGGAGATGGTATGCTACAGGCCAGAAGTTTGAGGCCACCCCCAGACAAAAAAAAAAAAAAANAAAAAAAAAAAAAATCAATACACTGTTTATTTTACTATTTATTGCACAGGAAATGACAAATATATATAAAATAAATGTAACTAATTAGTTTTGAAGAAGAATTAATCACCAGAGCACATTTTGTAGCCACTATGGCTACAGAAATGATTTTTAATGAAGGCATCAGTTTGTAGTTGTGTTCCAACTCCCTGCTGATGTGTTTTAACATTCTGTTCTATAGCTGCTGTCTGCCTTCTCCCACATCATTTTGNACTCCCTGCTGATGTGTTTTAACATTCTGTTCTATAGCTGCTGTCTGCCTTCTCCCACATCATTTTGGATTAATGTGCTACACAGTCTGCTCATGTTAAATCTGGGGGTGGCCTCAAACCTCTGGCCTGTAGTGTACATTTGTCCTCTAAATCTACAGCAAGAATGAAGGTGGAAAATTTTCTCTGTTTATTCAACAAATGCAGAGGTTAGACGTGTTGCTCCAACAGCAGATGAAGCAGTGACTGAACAGAAAACAAAAATGGAGCTCTGCCCGCTGCTGATATAACCAACCATGTGATATTTGGACCAATTACAGCCAGGCGGAGGTACCAGACGTACAAAAGACAAAAGTACGCAGAACATGTAAAGAGCTGAATCATCGTGTCTTCAGCCTTGCAAGACATCTTTCTGCCTCGAAGGTTCAACATCATATGAAGTTTTCTGGTGCATTAAAGGACCATACCGGTGATTTTGCTTGTGTAAGCCCAATAAATATGTTACTGACAACCATTTTCTAAAACATAAAACCGTATTTTAGTTTTTCCCTATCTCTCAAAATCAAATGTTCAAATGATGCACCCACCTTAAAATTCAAAGTTTCACCTGCTAAAATTTACATCTGAGTGTAGAAGAAACACTCGCTTTTAACTTCTTGGTAAAAGCTGTCCTCTCCTGGGACTATAATACCCAGCAGAGACATTTTCCTCTGTGCAATTAGACCAGTTAAACAAACTTACTTCGACAAAAAATGTAGTAGATGTCTTATTCATTGTGATGGATTATGTCTCAAGCATGCGTCAAGTATCTACACATTGATTTTTATAGCGTACTGGAATGAACTGAAACCGATGGCAGTCTGGAAGGTAGGAAAAACAATTCTAATATTTACTACTCCAGTATGTTTTGGGAAACGGTTGTCAGTAACGTAACATAACATAACATTTGCAGGTTGTATATATGGGCTCAAACATGCAAAACCCCTGTTATGTTCTTTAAGAGGAAAGTGTGGCTGTACACATTTACGGATCTTGAACCGGTTTTACGCTAAGCCGCTTGATGACTAGTCCTGCTGTTAGCATAAGTTAGCATACCTGTATATTCTGGAAATGTTGGTGCAAATGTCCTGGTCTTTGTGGTGAAGACGCAGCACGACACAAAGCTCTGAAAGGAGCCCGAAAGAGACAAAGAGCGGCCGGGAGTCGGGATGGTCAGCAAGGTTCCTCAAGGTCGCTGTCAGCTACAGGGGTCAGAAGTCAGGAGAGAGGAGTTTGAAGAAGAATATGAACAAGGAAATATATAAATAGCACCTAAGTGTCTCTGTCCCTTTTACTGTTGCTATCGTGGCTCGTACACAATGCAGACCACATGCTCATTAAGGCTGGCTGCTGTCCTGCACGGGACGCCATGCAACAGAGGAACCGGAAAGTATTTAGTACAGCGATAAATCATTCTATCTCAGGAGGGAAACACTCATTTCAAACACATGGCAGCATTAAAAGACAAAGAATGTTCTGCAACGTTACAGTCCGGTTATTTCCCTCCTCTAACAGCATAATTAGCTGTGCTGGATGTGAAACAAAGCACTAAGGAAAGATGTTTGCTCGGGCAGCTTATGTGGTTACAGCAATCATTTTCGGTAGAGAGAAGCAGGGCGTGTTCAAGACTAATGCTGCAGAAACTGTCCGGGTCAGAGAACATCGTACTGCTATAACAGACATAAACAATAACATTGCTGTGTAACCACAGGAAAATTCACAGGAAACCTTAACAGCCCAAGATTAATGTATGAGATTATTGTACATTTTGGTTGGTTTTTTTTTTATTGGCTTTGAATAAATGTACGTTTTATGTCCACATTGTTGTTGTGAAAAGTAGTTTAACATTTCCATGTGGAGTTTTGATAGCAAATTATTCCAGGTCTGACCAAAACTCTCATTCCTAAAGTATAAATTCAACTTCTGTCCAGCCAATCATCTAACAGCTGAGTCACATGCAAAGCTGTATGGAACACGAGTGCTGTGTGTGCGTGTCTGTGGCACACCTGTACGAGGATGTGCGCTGCGGTAGTGAGGTGTGTGTCTTCCTGCGTGTGGAGCCTCTGGATGAGTTGCTGAGACGCGCCGATGCAGTTCTTGTCCAGCAGGAGTCTGAGGAGGGAACTGTTTCCTGAGAGGAATTTCAGAGTACCGACGCAGTACAGCAGAACTTCTCCAGATGCATCCTCACCGCTCAGCATGGCCAGCAGAGAGTCTACACACACACACACACACACACACACACACACAGGAAATGTAGCATCGGTGACCTGTGGGTNTACACACACACACACACACACACACACACACACAGGAAATGTAGCATCGGTGACCTGTGGGTGGGACACTGGCCGTCTGTGCTGGACTCGTACATGGGATACCAAGAATGTTCAGACCAGGTTTCTCTACGTAAAGCCGTAGATCAGACGATATTTAAGGAGATCAGACTGAGTGCAGAATGTTATAGTGTCTCCACAAAAAAGATTTATTAAGTAGTTTCCCACTTAAAGGACCATACCACCATTTTACATGTTTGAACCTAATATATTAAATTTTCATACATGTTACGCTACTGAAAATCATTTCCCAAAGCATACTACTGGAACGGTGAATTAAAAATGTTTTTCCTACCTTCCAGACCTCCATTGGTTTCAGTTCATTCTGGTATGCTATTAAAATCAACTTGTTGATACTTGAAACGTTCTTGGGATAGGTAATCCATCATTGCCAACAAGACGTGTATTCAGGTTTTTTTTTTAGAAGTTACGTAATTTTAGCGTTTAAATGCAATAAAAAGTGTGGAGTGAATGTATGTCTCCGGCGGAGACATACATTCACTCCACACACCAGAGACAATGTATGTCAAGCCTGTGACTTCATAAAGTTGTGTAACTATTAGCAGGAGAAACATGGATTTTTAAGGTTGGTGTATCACATGAATATTTGATTTAGAAAGATTAAGAGATTTTGCAGAATATCAGGAAAGCTGAAATATGGTTTTATCCTTTGGTAAATGATTGTCCGTAATGTAACATGTATGAAAATTGAATATATTAGGTTCAAAATGGGTGGTATGGTCCTTTAAGACTCCTACACACACATTGTATGATTAGTGTACAGTAAACTTATAAGTTTATTTATATGGCACTTTAAAATTAAATAAACACATTTGAGCCAAAGTGCTTAAAAGAGATCAGAATAAAGAAAATCTCTTTCTCTCGACTGCTTTGTCACTTTCTTGCACACACTCACACACACACACACAGACTTTATATACTGTACACGAGGACCAGATAGTTGTCATGATTATTACAAAGCTTGAAGTTCAGCATCATCCTAATGGTGTTTCATTTGTCCCATTGGTTGGTTTTAAGTTGTGGTTCGCAGCAGCATAACACTGTCAGATTTTAGTCCTAAATTTCTGAAAATGGCAGAATTGTGTTGCGGGCTAAATCCAGACGTGCCTCATATCACAATGCTGGATGCTGGTTGTGAATTTACGACCAGGAATTTCTTCACGTTTCCCTAATGATCATTATCTTTCATCTGGGACAGCCTAAAATCACACCGTCTGTAGGAGGCTTCAGGGAACTTCTGAACTACAATAACCCAACTAAGAACAGCGATCACCTATGATGGAGTTGTTCTCGAAGAGGACGTCATTATTTTCGCTGCGGCTGATCTTGAAGATGAGTTTGCAGATGTTGAGCAGGTTGTTTCCACTGACACACAACTTTAGAGAGACAGAAAAAGCTTTACACAGCTGTTGTAATGTACACAGTATCAGTACTGAATCCATATAGCCGCAGACATGCTGATGTGTAAAACTCACAGCCAGGCACAGTTTGGCAATGTGCAGGTTTAGCCGGTCAGAGTTGAGGTCGATGAGGCGGAACAGCGTTCGGAGTATCCCCGACCTCCTCTTACAGCGTCGGCCGAGCATGTCCGCTTCTGCCATGACGCCGTGGAGACGGTCGCACAAATCACACAGATCGTCCACGGAGCCCTCAGGTCTGCCTGGCATCACGGGAAAGACAGATTTTGCAAATAGTTGTGTGGCAAGTTCATGGAAAGATGTCAAGCATGTAGAGAGGGCAAATACTATCCCAAAATAAGAGTGTATTTTGGCAAAAATCTGCAGTCACATTACAGAGATGAGTTATATTTTGTGTATTTTGTGGAATATATTTAACATGCTCAGGTTTTGCCGCATGATGTATGTTCATTTTGTGCCTGACAAAGAAGGTTAAATCATCAGCATCAATAAAACATTGGTCAGCAGTAAAATAACATCCCTCTTCCTTTTCTAGGAAACAGTTTTGAGTTTCAATGGCCGAATTCAGGAACAATCCTGCAACAGGCAGCTGCAGTCCTGACGCAGAGGAAGTGAAAGGGTGGAGCATCTTCCTTGTTTCTGAGGTAAAATAAATGTTTTCCCTGCATGAAAAACAGGGTTTGGTCATTTCTGGAAAAGGCTGGCCGCCACCTCACGCTCAACACTTCACTGTGATTTCCCACTGAATCTGAAAGGTGTTTTATGCATGAACCAGAAGGCACTTGGTACAATAAATATTTAATATTTGTCTTTCAAATGAATTTTCCCATTAAATTTGTAGAGTGTTAAAATATTTACAGCCATAGATTTAATTTCATGGTCGTCTGACTGCAGTTTCAAACTGAGACAATTCTGTATGGAAGCAGCAGTGTTTTGTTTGCCTTTTCTTCAGCGGTTGGAAACGACACTGCAGGAGTTCATGCGTGACTGTCTGCCCACACACAAAATACAGATTTAAAAAAGAAATTAAGAAAACAAATAAAGTTATAAAATAAGCTTACTCCTAATTAAAAAAGGGCCCGAACAGCTGCACACAATGTATTGTATAATCACAATATATTTTACCAAATGAAGAGACTGTAATATTATGAGTGGGGGACAGATATTATATATATTTTTGGATCCACAGAGTAGAGGTCTTGCAATATTTCATGTGCTGGAACCTTTTTTTTTTTTTNATTTTTTTTTTTTTGTAATTCTTTATTGCATTACCCACAATACCTGTAGCCATAATCTGCAATTCTTGTAGAAAAGGAAGAATCTTATCATTGCAGTCCGATGACTCTGCATCTTCCTCCGTGTTTGAGGGCTCGCCTCCGTTTGCCGTGTCTGAAATGTGCAGAGAGAGAATGAGCAGCTACCCAGTTACCACATGCAAACAGATGGTGAATGGGAGCGTGGTTCACAAGTTCACCAACTTAAAATAAAATGGCAGGAAGTTTGATGCCACAATGAAGGGTCACATGTACATCGACACTTCCTCTGATTTATTTCTGTGCTGATGTGAAAGACTGTGTGGGCATGTGTGTGTGTGTGTGTGATAAAACACATACTGCACATTTGCATATCGCCTTGCACGGCGTGATGCAGGAAACTGCAGCTGCCCAAATTAACAGCTCTCTCACCTATTGGCTGACTGTTTCACACGGTGGTGAACGGGCCCTTAGCAACAACAACCCATCCATGTTTGACACAAGAACAGCTCAGTTCAGCAAGGGGAAAGTATATAAGCATATATACTAATATTTGTCTGTTGTTATATTCGGTGAAGCTGCACTTTTTACATTTTTTTTAATTTAACCTTTATTTAACCAGGAGAACCTCATTGAGAT
This sequence comes from Lucifuga dentata, assembly GCA_014773175.1. Classification (NCBI taxonomy): domain Eukaryota; kingdom Metazoa; phylum Chordata; class Actinopteri; order Ophidiiformes; family Bythitidae; genus Lucifuga; species Lucifuga dentata. Next base: position 36,237 of record VXCM01005139.1, read on the forward strand.
TAAAAAATCTTTTTCAAGAGCGTCCTGGCTAACTAGGCAGCAATGACATAAAACGTAAAACATACAATAAAATGAGCACAGCACACAAAAAAAAAAACTTCTTATACAATATGAATTCAGAAAGTGTTGATATTTGAGTAAAATTTTCATTAGAAATGATTTCCCAAGAACATTATAACATATAATCGACATATAGATGACGATGCGTTAAAGGACCATACCATCCATTTTGCATGTTTGAGCCTGATATATTAAATTTTCATACATGTTACGTTACTAACAATCATTTCCCAAAGGATAAAACCGTATGTCAGCTTTCTTGATATTTTGTACAATCTCTTAATCTTTCTAAATCAAATATTCAAGTGATACACCCACCTTAACAGTCCATGTTTCTCCTGTTAATAGATACGAAGTCTTATGAAGTCATGGTCCTTTAAATTTTTCCATAAACACAGGTCTTCTTTTGGGACTATATTCCCCGGTAGAGGCATACATTCACTCCACGCTTTTTATTGANACATTTCAAGTATCAACAAGCTGATTTTAATAGCAGAATGAACTGAAACCAATGGTGATCTGGAAGGTAGGAAAAACATTTTTAATTCACCATTCCAGTAGTATGTTTTGGGAAATGATTATCAGTAATGTTACAAGTGAAAATTGAATATATTTGGCTCAAACATGCAAAATGGATGGTATAGTCCTTTAAGATCCTGCAGCAAACCTTTAAAACTGCCAAGAGAAACCATTTTAAATTTTAAATCATTTTAAATCTTTTTTTTTTTTTTTTTTTTNTTTTTTTTTTTTTTTTTTTACAAATTTTAATTTTCGTGCTGGACATAAGATATGTTTTATAGTTTTATTAAAAAGCTCTGAGGTTCAGTTACTATATGCAGACAAACCTGTTCTCTGAGCTGCTTGGTGCTCCACAGGTTTGAGTCCTGAGTCAACATCAGGCTGCATTATTCTACTGTAGGAACAAAGAAACACAAAAACACAACCAGGGCTGTTACATCATACGTTCAAAGGGAGATGTACAGTAATACTATGTGGCTTATTTTGCACATAATAGAGACATAAACCTAATTTGAAAGATGATAAAGAATAATTTACAGCATTAATCAGTGTGGAAATTTGCTGAGTTCATATTTCTGTCAACTAGATAAAAGAATGTGTATTTTCCTCAAGTGCCAGTGGGTGTCACTGTTGCAACAGAGGTTGAGACGTGTGCTGGCATTGTTCTGTGTCTGCTTATATCTGTGTGTGTGTGTGTGTGTGTGTGTGTGTGTGTATGTGTGGGCATCTAGAGTTGTGTACATGTAGATACACATGGGCCCGCCTGTCTGCCTGTCTGTCTGCATGCATGACTGTGTGTGACGGTGTGACTTTGTATTTGCATGTCTTCTCCGTGTGTGTGTTGAACAGCAATCCGCAGCAGACAGGAAGTAAGGCCTGGGCTTCTTTGTGGGCAACGTGAGGTTAAAGCTGCTCATGCTTTGTCACTGTGAGTTCTCTGCAGCGTGCAGCCAAAATGTGTCACGCTGCTCCGTGTGTCGTGACTTTGCCCTCTGCTACGTCTTTGATATTCTGCATGTTGCCGTGAGTTTGTATTGTACTGACACACACACAAAGCACATACATGTATGTGATATTACATTTTAAGTATAGTGTATCCTACATGTAATTACTGTGTGACCAAATGAGGGAATAATTACTACAACCATGAGATAAACACAAACATGTAGTCATACTAATCACCCTAATTACCTCAAGATTTGGATTAAATAATTAACTGAGTGTACACACATTAAAACTGAATTCAAATCTAACTTTTACTCTCAAGTATTATCTCTCCTGTAAAAAAACAAACAAACAAACAAAAAAAAAAGCCTCATCTTAGCAGCTAGTACTGTCTGGAGCTCCTGCAATGACATCATCACAGGGGCTGACTTTGGGGGATATTTTACTGAGCTTTCACACTCAACTGAGTTTCATTTCATGGTCTTGCTAATGACTATGAGTCAGAATAAAGCATCAACTATTAGGACTGCGTCACTCATAATAATACTATATGACAAAAATTTGTCATATCACAGTATTAATATCACAGTGTGATGATGTGTTGATGAATTTTCACATTATGCTCAACAAGAAGAAACTAAACGAGTACGATCGAAAGTTCCACATCAGCGCCTGATGAATTAATTCCTAAAGAGGAGTTAGCTCTGCTGTTGGGAAGAGGTTCGGCTACAAGGCTAACTGGCTAACAGCTAAAGGTGGAAACACAATAAGTTTGTTTCATCACCTGAAGTAGAAACATCCAGGTGAAAACCAACAAAGTTAAAGGGTTGGGTAAAATTAGCAAAGTGGTGACTTTTTGTGTTGTATGAACAGTGTTAGCTTAGCCGCTATGCCCACTTCAGCTGAGTACTTCACTTCAATCACAGGCTTGTGGTGGATTTGGACTTCAGAATGTATTATTTAAAGGACCATACTGGCGATCATGCATGTTTGAGCCCAATTTATACAACACACATGTTACGCTACTGACAAATTCCAAAACATGAAACCGTATTTCTGTTTTCTTACTATTTTTTCAAAGCTTGTAGAAGACAGAATCATTTTAATTTCTCTGTAAAAGCCATCTTCTCCTGAGACTATATTTTCTGGCGGAGACATACATTGTCTTTTGTGCAGCTCTGTGTTTGATCGATTTAATAAAGTTACTTCGACAAAAAAAAAAACCCTAATAGACTTCTTGTTCACAGTAATGGATTATGTATCTGAAGCGTGTTTCAGGTCTCTACAAGTTGAGTTTAATAGCGTGCTGGACTGAACTCAAGCCAATGGCAGTCTGGAAGGTAGGAAAAACAATTCTAAAATGTATTGCTAAAGTAGTATATTTTGGGAAATGATTGTCAGTAATGTAAAGTGAATGCAAGGGTCCTCAAATCCAAATCTTAAAGGTCCACAAACAAAACTTTCAATAAGACAAAGGTCCGTTTATTAAAGTCAGTCAAGTCAGGGTTGGATTGGGATCCTAATTTTTACAGGGAATTTAAAGTATTGAAAGTGTGTGTGTGTGTGTGTGTGTGTGGCTGGGGGATGGGGTGGAGGGATGTCGAAATTAAAGGTGCTATCAACTCTCAATCTGCGTTGTCAACTCTCATTGAGCCCAATGTCGTGTCAACCCATCGCTGCCATGGAGATGGTGGGAAGCTAAATTGGACCAAACCAAAGCAGAGTAGACATTCTCACACACAGACAGTGGAACAGTCGGACATTCTGTTTCGCTTTCTCCACTGGAGAACATGGAGAATTTTGACTGAATTTTGTGTCGCGGTGATGTCTCGCAAATAATACAAATAATAATATGAAAAGTATAATTTACTCAGAGTCCGGAGACAGTTGTGGTTCGGTCCGGATCCGGACCGGAGTTCGGACTTGGAGGATGACTGGTGTATATGGATTGTATATATTCGGCTCAAACATGCATAATCGCTGGTTTCTTTAAGTGCAGCGTCATTGAGCTAATTAGCTCTGGAGGGAAAATCATAACCTGCTAAAGATCAACTCTGATATCATCAGTCATTTTATTTATGTTTTATACATAACTGAAAACTAGCGGCTCAAGTTAATTTGAGTTATTGTTGACACTAAAATATTACAGGATTTAGTCATTTATATTTTATTGAAGGGAAACACTCTGCTGTGCTATTTTTATACTTATTCATTCATACTCATGTTGTTACAGTTTGAAGTACTGTTTACTTCTGCAGTCATCAACACAACACCGTTCAGGGTTATGTCATTTATATCTTGAATATCGTTGTCAAAAAAACCCCAAAACATATGTATAGATATATTATTTTAAGGTTATATTGCCCACCACCTGCCAGCTGTTGTCAAAATTTCTCCTGTTTTATTCTCACCGCAGCACAGAGGCGATGTCGTTTGATGACATCATGTTAAAAGTCTTGCTCTTGTTTGAAGTATTGAAGAATTATGTATTAAAATCTGAATGAAACTGATATTAAAGATAGTCAAGTGGAAGTTTGACTGATGCTTATTGTAAATGTGCAGACTTTGAGCTCTGAGACATTTTTTGAAAATGTAAAATGCTTTGAATTGTAATTTTTATTTGTATTCTATTCTTTACTGCAATTTTTTGATATTTTTGTTTCATAAGATACGGATTACATTTGACATACTAGGAGGAGCAGTTCACGTTTAGTGTTTGTCATGTTTCTCAATATTTAACTGCCTGTGTGTACAGCCATTTTTTTTTGTTTGTTTTTTTCTCTTTGTTGCCATCCTTTCGTGGGAATAAATAATCCAAGGCTGTATGTCTCTTGTTCAAAACCAGTATACCAGTACAAACACTGGGGTCCAAAAGTCTGAGACCACATAGAAAATCTGTGATGTTTTCCATGTAAATGTGGAAATAAGTGTGACATCACGAGAAGCTCTTTGGAACATTGTCAAATCATGCTGGATAACTTGGCTCATCAGGTTTTTACAAACTTGTGGAGNGCTCTTTGGAACATTGTCAAATCATGCTGGATAACTTGGCTCATCAGGTTTTTACAAACTTGTGGAGTCCATGCCAGCTGAAGTGATGCTGTCATTTAAGGACCATTCCACCCATTATGCAAGTTTCAGCCTAATATATTCAATTTTCATACATGTAACGTTACTGACAATCATTTCCCAAAGCATACTACTGGAACGGTGAATTAAAAATGTTTTTCCTACCTTCCAGACCTCCATTGGTTTCAGTTCATTCTNTTTGAGGGGTGAGATAATTGCTTCACTTTTCAAACTTCTATGAAACATATTGACTTAAGGGAATTTCAACTAACTGTGAATTTAAGGATGGATATTCTGCCAAACTAAATGATCCATAGTATTATTCTAGTTGGTGTTAAGGTATATTTGACTTATTAGTTCTTAGCATCATCTTGACATCCTCTTCAACCATTTTAGATAAAGCAGGCAATTTGTTTTAAGCTTAGCCTATGACATAAATACATGAATACAGTGGGGTCCAAAAGTCTGAGACCACATTGAAAATCTGTGATATTTTCCATGTAAATCTGGAAACAATCAGAAAGTCTGACATCATGAGAAGCTCTTTGGAACATTGTCAAATCATGCTGGGATAACTTGGGTCATCAGGTTTTCCACAAACTTGTGGAGTCCATGCCAAAGGGGGGGGGGGGCATACCAAATACTAAGATATTCTGAAATTCATGTACATTTTTCAGAAATTCAACTTTTCACTCTAATTGTTAATTTAATATTAAATTCAAAAAGAATGAAACATAGAAGCATTTTCACAGTGGTCTCAGACTTTTGGACACCACTATATTGTTGGAAAGAAAAACCAAAAAAAAAAACTAGCGTTAAATATGTATGGATGTTACTTAGAAGCTGGCACACAGGGCTCATACAGCGGGGAGCGGGTTTGGCTGTGTGTGATAGGATTACAAGCCTGATAATAAGAGCTCATTGTGTGATAGTGTGTTCTGTAAGACATGACCTCATCGCTGTCTTCAGCCTGGCCAGAGCACTGCAGTCACAACACGTGCTGCTGCCAGCCTTGCCCAGATGGGCAACCAAATCTAATAGAGAGCCATTTGGAGCTATAAAGCCCGGGCTTACTGGAGAAAAAAGAACCCAGTAGATGTCTAATCTCGCCTATCTTTATATCTCCTCCAACTCATCGCATCAATCTGTCATACTGGGCCTATTTCCCATTGCAGTTAGTATAATTATGGCTCAGATGTCTCTGATTTTGACCAATGATTGTGTCTTTCTGGCCCTGCTTTTAAAGGAGCATATCAGCGATTGTACATGTTTGAGCCCAACATGTACAACCTGCATACATGTTACGTTACTGACAACTAATTTCCCAAATATAAAACCGTATGTTAGTTTTCCTGTTAGTTTTTCAAATCCTCTAATCTTTCAAAATCAAATGTTCAGGTGATACACACCTTAAAATTCTATGTTTCGCCTTGTAACACTTATGCACGATTGCAGAAGGCACGATCATTTTAATTGCTCGGTAAAAGTCATCTTCTCCTGGGACTATATTTCCTGGCAGAGACATACATCATCTTCCATGTAGCTTCATACTGAATCAGCAAAAAAAAACCCCTCATTGACGAACTGTTCACTGTGATGGATTATGCATCTTAAGCATGTTTCAAGTCTTTTAAGTTTAAGTATTTGAAGTTTTATAGCGTACTGGAATGAACTGAAGCCAATAGCAGGCTGGAAGGTCAGAAAAACAATCTAAAATTTACAGCTAAAGTAGCATATTTTGGGAAATGGTTGTCAGTAATGTGACATGTATACAGGTTGTACATATTGGGCTCAAACATGCACGATTGCAGGTATGGTCCTTTAAGGAATTATTCTTGGGAAAACAAATTGACAGCTAGGAAGTACTCTGTTCTGTACAATGAGAATCTAAAAACAATGTTCTGAAAACTCAAACGTAATAAAGTAGGAGAAATCTTTCAACATAATCAGTTTGATCTCTTGAGAATCTAGTAACTAGTTACACAAATGTTTGTGCGTTAAAGGACCATACTGGCCATTTTGTATGTTTGAGCATAATATATTCAATGTTTATACATGTTACGTTACTGACAATCATTTCCCAAAGGATAATATCGTATTTTAGTTTTCCTGATATTTTGTAAAATCTCTTAATCTTTCAAAGTCAAATATTCAAGTGATACACCCACCTTAAAAATCCATGTTTCTCCTGCTAATAGTTATGCAGCCTTATGAAGTCATGGTCCTTTAAATTTTTCCATAAACACAGGTTCTTCTTTTGGGACTATATTCCCCAGCGGAGACATACATTCACTCCACGCTTTTTATTATGCTTAAATGCTAAAATTACGCAACTTCTAAAAAAACCTGAATACATGTCTTGTTGGTGATGATGGATTACCTATCCCAAGAATGTTTCAAGTATCAACAAGTTGATTTTAATAGCAGAATGAACTGAAACCAATGGAGGTCTGGAAGGTAGGAAAAACATTTTTAATTCACCGTTCCAGTAGTATGCTTTGGGAAATGATTGTCAGTAACGTTACGTGTATTAGGTTCAAACATGCAAAATGGGTGGTATGGTCCTTTAAAGGGAAACTATTTAGATTTTCATGTTCTTATTTTCATTTAGAATCTATCTTGGAATCTTTGCAATGCTTTAATATGCAAAAATACATCAATCCACTTCTATTCTTCCCCCCTGCAGCACTGCTGTGCACACTGAATAGAATTAGACTCTGTCCTGATTGGTTGGCTGTGTCTGACCTGAGCTGGAAACACTCAGGCTAGCTAGCATTAGACTACATTAGGCTCAAATATGCAAAATGGCTGGCATGGTCCTTTAGCATGTTTTCTGGGAGAGGAAGGGGTGAGGAGGCTGTGCTGCAGGCTTCCTGTAAAAAAATGTTTTACGGTCTGTCACCCCTCCAAGGCCCCAGCTGCCCCACCCAATCGATCGGCGGACGGGTCGTAACGATGGCCCCCGTCCTCATGCTCAGAGTTATGCCCCTTGTGCTGACACGCGGCTGATGAGGTTGGCAGGAAGAAGCCGAGCTTTTAGTCTCTCTGCGCTGTGAAGATGTAAAAGCTGACGCCTGATAGTCATGACAGATAGGAGCGGTTTCACTGGGAATTACCCTCGCAGAGATGCTGAGGTTTAACTGTGACCAAGATATAGTGCAGCGGATGATATGCGAGGGTTTAAACGGGGGTTGCAACTTGAATTATCATGTTCTCTTCCCCGGTGACAGCAGGATCGCTAAGGGGCGAGGCAAGTTTCTGCAGCCTGGATAAGATAAAGCTAGAACCAAAACATAAAAAGTCAGTAGAGAGAGTGGCAGAAAGCAAAAGGGGGCATTCATGAAAGGTGAAAGTGGGAGTTAGTAATGGCCGCCTCTGTAACCTTTGCATGCCAGTAAATCTTCAGCTCGCTATAGTACTGATGCTTTGGTCAAAAAGAGGCGGCGGGGGAGGGCAGGAGGGCGTAAGAGAGAGAGAAACAAATCATGAAAGTTGTAAAGCGTGACAGAAATCATACCTTTCGCTGGCTGTTCTGCGTGGGCCAGGTTTGGGGGGTCCCCTGTCCTTTCCTTTAGCTGACGGCTGTTTTTGTTCGGAGTCCGGACATAACGTCTCTTTCACTGAGCACGCTGAAAGGACAGGACAACAGATGAAATACGGGTTGGTGCTGCGTGCCGGAGGAAGCTTTTCACTTCTTTCAGTGGATGAAAGGACGAAGAAAAAAAGTCTTCCAGCTCCACTTGATGCTTTTGAACATCATCATCATCATCATCATCATCATCATCATCATCTCTTTTATTACTGGAGATAGCAGCAAAGATTCACCAAAAAGAGTCCTCAGTTTTTACTCAAAACAGCAGCTGAAAATTAGATTTGTCAACCAAACAGCAGAGAATGTAAATCAGTGTCGGTGTATGAATGTATGAATGACTCCATTCATTTCTCTTTGAAAAAGAAAAATGTTCTAACACTACTGCCTGCACAAACACACACAAGATTCACAGCGAAGGAATGGGTGAAATACGGCTTACGTTAAAAGACTCATCCAATAAATTTTGGGAGATATGGAGCCTTTTTTTCCAGTATGTTAAAGGACCATACCACCCATTTTGCATGTTTGAGCCTAATATATTCAGTTTTCATACACATAACGTTACTGACAATCATTTCCCAAAGCATACTACTGGAACGGTGAATTAAAAATCTTTTTCCTACCTTCCAGACCTCCATTGGTTTCAGTTCATTCTGATACGCTATTAAAATCAACTTGTTGATACTTGAAACGTTCTTGGGATAGGTAATCCATCATCACCAACAAGACGTGCATTCAGGTTTTTTAGAAGTTATGTAATTTTAGCGTTTAAAAGCAATAAAAAGTGAGGAGTGAATGTATGCTTCCACTGGGGAATATAGTCCCAAAAGAAGACCTGTGTTTATGGAAAAATTTAAAGGACCATGACTTCATAAGGCTGTGTAACTATTAGCAGGAGAAACATGGATTTTTTAAGGTGGGTGTATCACTTGAATATTTGATTTTGAAAGTTGAAGAGATTTTGTAAAATATCAGGAAAGCTGAGATACAGTTTTATCCTTTGGGAAATGATTGTCAGTAACCTTGCTTGTATGAAAACTGAATGTATTAGGCTCAAACATGCAAAATGGATGGTATGGTCCTTTAAAGAAGCTGAAGTCTTGCACAACCCCTAAAAAGTCTGCAGCGGTTACGGTTTAATCCAAGACGACAAAGACTGGTATGATTTGATTAAACAAAACCCATCCATATATTGTGCTATGGACTGACTGACTTTTTTTTTTAGGGTTTCTTTCCTTTTCTTTCTGTTGTTGTTAAAGTGTGAACTTATTTGGTTATATGGTAATAATTTACTGTTAAATTAAATGTATGTTATTGTAAATTTTATTGTTCAAAAACCAAATAAAGTTGGGGGAAAAAAAGGAAGATACCGTCTAATCTGCGAGAACCTCACTCACGCAGGCCTATGCGCTTTTCATACAGGCATTTTCTTCTCTCTTTTCATTTTCTCAAGAGAAGCTCTGACATATTCAACATGTTTCACATCACACCTCCTTCCTCACCATCTTTGAGTTGATCTACAGGAGGCAGTGTGGTAAGAGATCCAGCCCTGAGGGGTCGCGTGCGCACCCCCGTCGGTCCCCTCTTTACTTCCAGTGGGTCGGTGGGGGGTTTGGGACAAGCCTTGAACAGGTCCTCAGCATTGCAGGGGATTTGAAACTTTGGCTTCTGGCACCAAAGAAAGATATCAATAACATACACTGGTGTGAAAAACACAGCAGAGGTCCAATTCACCAGTTATTGTGTTTTTATGGGTATGGAGACACTGTTTGATTCTTTTATATATATATATATATATATCTTCAGCTATTATATTATAAAATCATTATCTCATGTATTAAAGACAAATAAACTTTCACACTGGCAAAATAATGACTCAGTCTGAATGTTGGCAAACTTACGTGGTCTAGAGGTGAGAGGCGAGTACCCGAACCCGGTCTAGATTCAGGAGCATCAAAATTTTGAGCATGAACACTGCAAGTGGGAAAAAGGTCAAAGGTTATATGTGACCCACAGAGGCTCTCACAACCTAATGGAGGTTATGTGGATTTTCTGACTGACCTGAAGGTAGAAGGAGGTCTGCTTTCACGGCTTGCATGAACAGAACTCTTCCCAAACAGCTGCCTGCCTCCATCTTTAGGCGTGAATGGTCGCTGTGTGGAAATGGTTCGCAGGGATTGTCTGGCTTCGTTGACTATTTCTGCACTTGTTTTCCTCACCGTATTGCGCCGTGGGACAAATGGTCGGGCAATCTCGCATTTCCTCTCCGTAGAGGCCATTTAGGCTTATATGACATTTGTCAAGACAGTCTGCAAAATGGCTTCAGTTGTTTGGTGTCATTACGTGAGCGGTTGTAGAGTGTGTGACTGAAAGGAAAGAGCTGGAAACATCAAATCAGTAGGATAAAACCAGAACAGAAAAGAAAGAGCATCTGTAAAGGTCTTTCAGGGTTGTAATGAATAAAATTGGAAGTATGGTAAGATGATTATTTCCATTTTCATAAAAATTCATCAGCCTATTTCAGTTTTATCAAACAAATGATTTAATTAAACCAATATAAACCTCCATGTGATGGCTGTTACATAACAGAACTGCAACTAATCATTGTGCTTATCAATTAATCTATCATGTTGATTAATCTACTTATAAAAGGAAAAAGTAACAAATGATCGTCATAACTCCCTAAGTCCAAAATTATATTATCATATTTGTTTGTTTGTACAACAAAGGGATTGAAGTTATGAAACAGAGAAAAGCTGCAAATCCTCACTTGTGAGTAGCCAGAACCAGCAAATATTTAACCTTTTTACTTGACAAATGACATTATCAATTTAATAAAATATTAAAATTCTCTGTTTACCATTTCTGATTTGATTGTTTCAACATTCATACAAAAATTTAGCAGCAGCTGGGTTTTAACTTTCTCCATCTGATAATGTTGCGCAGTGAACGGTGAGATAATGACGCTTACTTTGGTTAAAAATGTTATGAAATTCCAACATTTTTTAATTTATCTAAGGAAAAACTTGGTGGGATTCATTTAATTTTTAACTTCTCTAAATGTGATGAAAACGGGCGAAGGGAATGTGCGTGACAAGCCTCTGTGCGCGCTCACGTTCCGTCTCCATAGTGACCAAGCCCCGCCGTGGAAGTGGCTTCGACAACAAACCGAAGAAGTAAAATAACAACTTTAACATTAAAAACAGCAGGACAGTCTATTACTCCCTGTCAGAACGTGTGAAATGACATTTCTGTGAGGATTCTTCTCACCTTTACCGTGGACAAACGGAAGAAACACGGAGGCGTTGGGTAAAGCTGGGTTATGAATGAAAACCTGACGAGTACGACAGAAACTTACAGTAGTTACAGTCCTGGCTGCTTGGTAGTGGGGTCGGTTACCATTCCAAGTCTGAAAGTTTCCCACAGCCGGAAAAGTAAAAGTTATTACCGCCGAAATGTGTTCAAATCTGTGAAGTTTCCCGGTTTGCAGCAGCAGCAGCAGCAGCAGCTAGCAGCTCGTGCAGGAGGGCGCGTGCACGAGCTTCTCTGCATGAATGCCCCGCACGCTATGGTCACGAGCCTTTTTCACGCGGGTTTGAAACCATGACGTGAAAATACTAGCAGAAAAAATAAATTAAAAAATACTAGCAGAAAAAATAAAATACAACATACTAGCAGAAAAAATAAATTAAAAAATACTAGTAGAAAAAAATAAAATAAAACATACTAGCAGAAAAAATAAATTAAAAAATACTAGTAGAAAAAAATAAAATAAAACATACTAGCAGAAATAATAAATTAAGAAATACTAAAATAAAACATACTAGCAGAAGAAATAAATTAAAAAATACTGGCAGAAAAAATAAAATAAAACATACTAGCGGAAAAAGTAAATTAAAAAAATATTAGCAGAAAAAAAATAAATACTAGCAGAAAAAAAATTAAAACATACTAGCAGAAAAAATAAAATTAAAAATACTAGCAAAAAAAAAAACCTAGCAGAAAAAATAAAATAAAACATACTAGCAGAAAAAATAAATTAAAACATACTAGCAGAAAAAATAAATTAAAAAAAATACTAGCAGAAAAAAATAAATTAAAAAATACTAGCAGAAAAAAATAAAATTAAAAGTATTAGCAAAAAAAATACTAGCAGAAAAAATAAAATGAAATACTAGCAGAAAAAATAAAATACTAGCAGAAATAATAAAAGCAAAATAAAATAAAATACTAGCAGAAAAATAAAATTAAAAATACTAGCAGAAAAAATAAAATGAAATAAAATACTATAGAAAAATAAAATAAAATACTAGCAGAAAAAATAAAAATAAAATAAAATACTAGCAGAACAAATAACATAAAAATAAAATACTAGCTGAAAAAAATACTAGCAGAAAAATGTAATAAAAAATAAAATACTAGCAGCAAAAATAAAATAAAAATAAAATACTAGCAAAAAAATAAATAACAAAAAATACTAGCAGAAAAAATAAAATAAAATACTAGCAGAAAAAATAAAAACAATACTGCAGTTTGTCCTCTCTTTTGTTTAATCGATAAACAAATAAACATAGTTATTTCTAATTCAGAAAAAACATAAAAAGTTAACACAGTACAGATAATGAACAGAAACAGAAACGAGAAAAAACGGTATCATGACCATCACCTTTCCTGAACAAACATCATCAGAAAGGCAGTATAATAATACAAGAGATTATTATGATATGGAGACGTCAGAAATTTTAGACATCAGAAAAAAAAAAAAGATTCAGCAGTTACCCTGCTTGCACACTGGACCAAGTTTTAAGATGCCATTAAGGAAAAAAAATGCAGTAAAAAAATAGGTTAAAAAAGTATAATTTACTTCACAGACACAACGAAGACATTGATATCTGTACGTTTCAAGACTTATCAAGGTCACAGAAGTCATTTTCTTCCTAAACATTAGACTGTTCAGACACAATAGGCGCCTCTCATTCTTATGTTGTGTATAATTGTGAAAGCTAGATTGTATCCTTGCCATATATTCTCTGTGAGACAGAGATGTATGGGAAGTGAAGTAGAACATCTATCAAAGGAAAACAGAGCTGTGTTAAAGGTTAGTCACTCATATTTAGATTTTATTCAAAATTACCAAAATGATTCAGGCTGGAAATGTTTATGGTATATCATCATTAAATTTTGGTGGTCATACAGAACTTTGTGATGCTAATTTGGCTTCAGGATTCCACCATTTTGTAGTTAAAGAAAGTGTGATGTTTCAAAAAATAGGAGGGGATACAAAATGGCCGTGGTCGTTGTCACCCAGTCTTTACCCTCTGTATTCCACTGCAAGTTAATCTTTGCACCAGAAACAACGCCGACCGCCCCCTGACGCAGCCGTCCCTGAGAACAGGAGTCCAGCTTTTACCTCCTCTGTCCCTTCGATTAAACCGTGCCGTCTCTGCTCTCTTCAAGCTTCTACTGCTGCGGTTCAAGCATCAGCGCAGACAAGGAGAAGAATTTTTATCGATACCCATGTAAACCCTGGGTGAGGAAGAAGGACATGAGACACAAGTTCATTTAATTAACTGACGCTTCGCTCCGAGTCTCTTTAGCCCATTGAGGTGGTCCGACTACTTTAAACACCAATTAGATCTGTTGGGATTTGTGCATTTGTCCACTCATAAGAGTTTTTCCTGTATCTTTTTATTTTTTTTACACTATGAAATATACATCAGAACAATCTTGTGAGTCTCTGGTTGGATTTAAATAGCCTTACATGCTTCAGTCTCTTAGATACAGAGAACCAGATTGGTTGTGAGTGCATGCTGGGGTTGCCCAATCACAGGGCATTACTACAGAGCCAGCCAGCCAATGGGAGGATGAAGATGGTCTCTATGAATCCAGTGTCACTAGGGGGGGGTTATATCACCAGGACATTGGCACTAACGTGCTAAGCAGTGGACTCGATTAAGACCAAAGTCTATCGTGTATATTTGGGATAACCCGTCAGGTGGGGGAGCTCAAATGAAAGGAGAGAGAGAAATGCACAAAGTGGTTCATAAAATGAAGCTCCACAGCTCCACGGTCACAAGCCCACAGCGCACACCCACGTCACTGTTACCCATGCTGCTCGCGTCACAGGGATGAATGAGTTGATTTGTAAGAGCCGTCATCCTCCTTGAAGGTAGTGCGTCTCCTTGACAACCGGCTGCATCTCTGGCCAGGAACAGATAGAGGAGCACTCAACTGACACCGAGGGTGCAGGACAGCAGTCTTCAGAGTGGTGTCTATTCAGTCCTCAGAGTGGTGTCTCTCCCTCTGTCATATTCTACTTTTAATTATTACCAGAAAATTCCATGAAAAGGCTGAAAGGATTAACCTGGATCTCCATAACTGACCAGATGCCTATCAGCTGAATAGTGCATTTTCTCTCCTAACTCCTACTTATCCATCTGCACATATGCTTTATAAATAAACTTCATTTGTTGCACATATTCTACTTATAGCTTCAGACTCACAGGATTCATAATTGAAGTGTTTCAGAGCAAATGGGACGTACGATAGGATGTTTCCTGCAATAATTAAAGGGAGGTACATTCTGCTTTTTTGTGATTTCGTTCAATACCTCCATCAAGGAAGTTATGTTTTCACCCGAACTTATCAACCAGTTTCGACAAGATTTGGTGGATGTGTTGGATATGACCCAGAAAACAACCCATTAAAGGACCATACCAACAAGATTGCATGTTTAAACCCAATAAATACAACCTGGATGCATGTTATGTTACTGACAATTTCTGAAAAATAAAACCGTATTATAGTTTTCCTGTTATTTTTTTTTCTAAATCCTCTAATCTTTCAAAATCAAATGTTCAGGTGATACATCCACCTTAAAATTCCGTGTTTCACCTTCTAATACTTATGCACAATTTTACAAGGCACAGTTATTTTCTCGGTAAAAGATGTCTTTTCATAGGACTATATTTCCTGGCGGAGGGATACGTCCTCTTCCATGCCTGTGTTAGATCAGTTAAACAAACATTACTTTGGTACAAAAACCTAATAGAGATCATGTTTACTGTGATGGATTATGTATCTGAAGCGTGTTTCAAGTCTCTATAAGTTGATTTTTATAGCATAGTGGAATGAACTTAAAGGACCATACAACTCATTTTGCATGTCTGAGCCTAATATATTCAATTTTCATACATGTAACATTATTGACAATCATTTCCCAAAGCATACTACTGGAATGGTGAATTAAAAATGTTTTTCCTACCTTCCAGACCGCCATTGGTTTCAGTTCATTCTGGTACGCTGTTAAAATCAACTTATTGATACTTGAAACGTTCTTNTTTTTTTTTTTTTTTTTTTAGAAGTTATGCAATTTCAGCGTTTAAGCGCAATAAAAAGCATGGAGTGAATATATGTCTCCACCGGGGAATATAGTCCCAAAAGAAGAGCTGTGTTTATGGAAAAATTTAAAGGACCATGACTTCATAAGGCTGCGTAGCTATTAGCAGGAGAAACATGGATTTTTAAGGTGGGTGTATCACTTGAATATTTGATTTAGAAAGATTAAGAGATTTTGCAAAATATCAGGAAAACTGAAATACTTTTTCATCCTTTGGGACATAACACAACATGTTTGAAAATTGAGTATCTTAGGCTCAAACATGCAAAATGGGTNTTGGGACATAACACAACATGTTTGAAAATTGAGTATCTTAGGCTCAAACATGCAAAATGGGTGGTATGGTCCTTTAAACCAATGGCAGCCTGGAAGGTAGGAAAAACAATTGTAATATTTACCTCTAAAGTAGTATATTTTGGGAAATAGTTGTCAGTAACGTAATGTGTATGGATTGTACACATTGTGTACAATCCATACACATTACGTACAGTCCCATACACATACACACATACACACACATACAATCCCCCCCCCCCCNCTTTTTTTTTTAGTATAGCTTAAAAATGCAGCAGCGTACGTAGTCCAGTGACACTTTCTGCTATCTTAATATGCTCAATAGTATGTATGAGTATATGTGTACTCATTTATTTGTACCTATTGTGTGTAAAAATGGACTCTGTGTAACAAAGCAAAAATTACAATAAAAATATTGTAAAAAACAAAACAAAACAAAAAAAAAGAATGTAGTGTAGTCCCATTTTGAAACATTAGGGGATTTGAAAAAAATAACAGGAAAACTAAAATACATTTTGGAAATTGGTTGTCAGTAACGTAACGTGTATGCAGGTTATATTGGACTCAAACATGCACGATTGCCCGTATGGTCCTTTAACTACAATAGCTGAAACCGTCACAGTGAGGAGTCAAATTAAAAGTTTTCTGCAGAGGAAGCGGCCTTTGTTTTTCCCTCAGATTGTCATCAGCCTGACGGATTCCACTGAGGCGGACCCATTTTGTATGCAAATCAAACAGCGAGTGACTCAGCCTTTATCTGGATGGAGCCGCTCTATAAATAGACGTGTGTGTTGGTGCTGACCCACCTGTGCATTCATCGTGAGTCAGTCCTCACAGGACTTTTCACCAGGCCGTCTGACACGCAGCACATCACGCGCAGTAGCATCACACGCATCCTCACACTCACACACTCCCTCTGAGGGTGCTTTCACATGATAAGTGGCGAGCGGCGTGCTGAGCTGAGCGTTCCATTTCAGGTGTGCTGGGAGCTGAGCGTTGACTCTCAACCTCCCAACCGTTGGCACTGCTGGGATTCATGCCCTCTGGTGCTGTGCTCGTTCAACCATTCAACTTTGACACGTCTGTCAGTGACCTTTACACGGTGCAACCAATGTGTGTAAGCAGAAATGACACACAATGGAGGAGCGTGTAACATATGTAGAGCTACTTCCTGAGTTCAGTATCACACCCTGACCTGGGCAGAAAGTAAGTAAGTAAAAGTGTATTTATATAGCACCTTTCAAAGACATCACAAAGTGCTTTACAGTACAATTCAAAGACATTGAGATTCAACGACATGGAGACAGCATGTTAGGCATGTCAGACTAAAAAATACCCAAAAATCCCACCATGCAAGGCAGAAATGTCACATGGTAAGAAACAATCCAAGAGTGAGGATACAGTAATCTTAGACAAAAGCGAACTTAAAAAGATGAACCTTTAGCTTCTTTTTAAAGATGTCCAGTGTCTATTGCTCTTAAAGGACGATACCACCCATTTTGCATGTTTGAGTCTAATATATTCAGTTTTCATACATGTTATGTTACTACAGTCATTTCCCAAAGGATAACACCATATTCCTGATGTTTTGTAAAATCTTTCAAAATCAAATATTCAAGTGATACACCCACCTTAAAAATCCATGTTTCTCCTGCTAATAGTTACACAGCCTTATGAAGTCATGGTCCTTTAAATTTTTCCATAAACCGCTGGTGCGTGAGGTTATCCAGTTCAAACCCGTCAATGCTCAAACTGCCATTGATCGAGATTGACGAACAGAATCATTTCAGATCCGCGGCGGCGCTTCACCGAGGCGGATAACCAGAACAAACAGGAACATCCATCAGCCTCCACTCTTTAATTCTTTTCCTTTTTCCCTCCATGTTTCAGGTGCTGATTTGATCACACTTCTTTCCTCCCTGCACTTTTCCCTCATAATATCTCAGAGGAACGAAAGAGCGTGAGAGGCTGCTCTGCCATGTGTGAGCGTGAATTATTCCTTTTCATAAACACAGGTCTTCTTTTGGGACTATATTCCCC
>VXCM01005141.1:0-90838 GCA_014773175.1 Lucifuga dentata
TTGAAATTATGATCTTAACATTGCAGCTTTGCATACCATTGCTTTATCTTAATTAATATTCATATACTATTGTTATGCATACTATATATTTATGCTACAATATGTATATATATATTTACACCACTAACCAGGTCAGGATATTTTGTTCACCTTAGCCTTTGATCAATAAATAAAGCTTGCAGGAGAGACAGAGTATTTTCTAAAACAGTTTTGGCACCTTATTAAAGTGTGTGTTTGCCTCCTGCAAGATGGCAACATGTTTCAGTGAATGTCTGCTGGAAAGCTTCTCTTTCTAAGTAAACAGATGGAGTCGGGACCTCAGGTGGATATGGAGGTATTGTTATTCTATAAACAATAGGATCACACCCAGGGAGAGAAAAAAGCACATCTGGAGGCTTTCAGTGACTCAAACTATACCCCCAGTAAGGCTTTATGGCGGGAAAAACAATGTGGAAAAATTGCTGCAGAATGTCACTCTGCAGGGTTTTATAAATTGCATGCCCAGCCATAATGCATTGTAATACATGACTTCCAAGTACCCTCGTCCCTGTGGCTTCTATTGTGTTTCTATTTTGCGGACGTGTACTTGATTACAAACTATTTCCTGAAGCCCTGCAACGAAATGATACACACATTTCCTGCCATCACTGATACTTTATGTTTTGTTTTCCAGCTGAAATATTTGTCATAGAATGTCACGCTGTGGATTTTGGCCTGAGGCTCGGTCATTTGTTGATTTCTGACACTCCAATAAATCAGCGCAGCAGCAATTCTCATTTTACAAGACTTTATGCTTGCAGTGGATTGATAAAGTTTGTTTAATATCACAGTTGAGTAACTCAAGCATCAATTTGCTATAAATTTTTATTTGGCCTACTTTAAAGGATTTTACTTTGATCAGCTGTGTAACAAAATAAATTGATGCATTATTCAGTGCTTATTTCTTGTTTGGTTTTCATTATTCATTCAAAGCTCCAATTTTTCCTCATTTACATCCTAAATTTTTATCTGACCTAATCTACAATTCTTAATCAATGATAATTCTTAAACAAAGATTGAATATGACTCCATGACTATTTAATAATTCATTTCAAAGTTTCTGCTCCTAACAAATGCTAGTTTATTACAGATACTACACCAGCTTTTCAGAATATTTCCTCTGTGCATTTGCTTTGTGGATCATCTATATTTTAAGATTCTCCTGCTTTTCTCTTTTCTATGATAATCAGCCATTCGACATCAGGATGTGATAAATCATAGGTGACTCAGTGGTGGAAGTTATTGCATGTGAATGAAGGGATCAGACTTGCTTACAGTATGATGAGAAAACAAACAGAGAAGGTTTAAGCTTTTTGAATACACAGTGCAGGATTATAGTAAGCTAACTAATTAAAGAAATTTACCACTGCACTTCCCAGAATTCACTTGCAAATCAAAGAGCATGTTCATCTTTCTCCTTGGATTTTCTTTTAGTGGAGTTTGCTCATTCGTACAAATCACTCTTTTCTTGTTTTTATGATCTCTTTCTGTTTATTTCAGACTCATTGTGTATATTGCTGAGGGCTTTATTTTGTCGAAACATAAATCATTCTAGATTGTTCTGATGGAAGTACTGGCATCTCAATAACTGCTAGATATTGAGTTTCTTGAAGAAGGCCCATGGCATAATAACCCAGTCTTAGATATAACACACTACATAATCTAGTGATGCTCATTAAAAAAAAAGAATAATATTCTTGTTATGATTATTTCAGTTGTACTACCCTCAATGAGGTGTTTCAACTCCAACTAGAAAATCAAACTCTTTACTCACCACACAGGATGTAGCATGTAGATATGTAAGAGGAGTGAACGTAAAATGAAATTCTCCTTGATCGCCGCTGTCTTTATTAACACTATTCATCAATGTTCCAGCACCATAGACGATTTATGTTTCAGCTCTTACGTTGCCACTGGGTTAATATAGTATTTCATCCTCCAGAGGTAAACTATGAAAGCAAGTATGAGAGTAAAACTGCTTCCATAGCAACTGTGCAAGCATATGCCTAAAATCAAGTATAATCCTTCCTTCAGAACTTATTGGACCAATAGAAATCCAAGAAATGCATCAGAGTGCCACATTGTTTGATTGCATAAACTATTCTTGTCAGGTTATTGTTGGTATTACTGCCTCTGCCAAGGAGTTTATGTGATCACCAGCATATCTTTGTTTGTTTATTTGTTGGCATGGTATCTGGAAAAGTTATGGATGGATTTGGATGAAATTTGGGAGACAGATAGATACAATCAAGAGGAGGAATTTATTAAATTTTGGAGGTGATCCAGATCATCTTCTGGATACAGGATCCAGAAGATGTTTTAGTATATGAATCGTTGCTCATTAGCAGTATGCATGTGCATGTGCTCTGAGAGAGACTGCATGAGCTTTCTCTCTCTCTCTCTCTCTCTGTGTGTGTGTGTGTCTCTGTCTCTCTCTGTCTCCATCTGGTTCAATGTTTGAATTTGTCATAACATGATAACCTGACAGAAAGTAGAAATACCTGCTGCAGGTAAAAAACTGGGTTTTACCACTTTTACCTGCAGCACATTCAGCCCATCCTCACTACATTTAGGCATCAGGAAAGTGTGATGAAATTAAAGAGGTGCTGTGAGTGTGAGAGCCTATACTCACAGACAAGCGTGTGCGTGTGTGTGTGTGTGTGCATGAAGCAAAGATTTCCTTTCTCATAGCTGATGACGGTGATCTACAGCACATCTGCATATTGTGTTTTATTGCTTTTCTTTCCAGAATGCTTTGGAAATATTTTTGCAGCTCACTTTCCTCACACTGGCCAGTGTGAGTTAAAGATTGGGCTGGACAACTCCAGTTTCCTCAATCGTCACACAATTCCCAGTAAAATGAAATGAAATGAAATAAAAATAAAATAAAAAACAATCAGACCCCCTGATATGCATTTTAGTACTAGAATAATAATAGTTAAAAAAAAAAGAAATAAAGATTCACCCCTGACTATTAAATCCTTGATGCTTTCAGAGTGCTTCCTGTTACTTTTTACATGATGTGCCATGGAGGCAGATAGGAGCAGGATTCAACCCCATGGACTAAAAGACAGAGAGCCTCCTTTAAAGGTGCTACTAATTTATCCTGAGCTATCCTGAGCTCAATTCTGTGTTTAATCTTTGTCCAGATTTCTTGCAGACTATTGATTTTATTTTGGCTGTTTTTTTTTTTTTTTTTTTTTTTTAGTTGTCGTTTTACTGGTGGCACATGTTCTCCTGAGCTGCATTCCCCATATAATTACAGTATGACTCAAACAGTGATGCAGCATAACAAATGTGTCTTTAGTGCAGAACATTTCCCATTTTCATTCCCTGCTCTCTTGGAAAACCTAATCTTATGTGCCTCTGTGTGTGTGTGCATTTGTGTCTGTGTCTCTGCAGAGATCCGTGAGGCCTTCAAAGTGTTCGACCGTGACGGAAATGGGTTCATCTCGAAGCAGGAGCTGGGCATGGCCATGCGGTCCCTGGGCTACATGCCAAACGAGGTGGAGCTGGAAGTTATCATCCAGAGACTGGACATGGACGGTGAGGCAAACAAACATACAAACACACACAATTGCTGCAACTTGGATTTATTTCTGAGTCATAAATGTAGAGACTTTGCTCTTTATTTACTGACAAAACTGAACAGTACTGTGTAGTAAAACTGTAAAACGACTCCAATAAACAATAACACCAACTATTCCTCTCCTCCTCCTCCTCCTCTCTGCAGGCGATGGCCAGGTGGACTTCGAGGAGTTTGTCACTCTCCTGGGCCCAAAGTTGACAGCATCTGGGATGCCAGATAAGTTCAACGGCACTGACTTCGACTCCGTTTTCTGGAAGGTGCTCATTAGTCAGTCACTCACTTCCTGCCTATTAGAGAAAAGAAAAGCAGCAGTCGCCCGTGTAGCAAACTGCCAGAAACATTTAGGCACTGGTGCTGGATAAGGTTACAGCATCACAAATTTAATTGCTACATTTGCTGGATAATGACATGATGAAACCCATAATGCCATTTGAAGTTGATTCTGGAAACATTTAGGATTCGGTTCAGAGCCGTGTACCTCAAAAAAGTGTTGAGCTGATATTGCAGCAGCTTTGTGTGATAATTTTTTAAAATAAATGATTAGTGTAATTTTTTAAAGACCCATCATTAAATAAAGTCTAATCTAAACTGACTGCATGATGAAGGGTGGGGGTGTTGTTGGAATTTAATAAAATTCTTGGGAAGTAAATGTGTGGTAAAAAAGAATCATGGCAGAAAACACCCACGGAAGGAGGCAAGAAAACTCAAGGGATGATTGCAGTCACATAAAAAAAGCTAGCCTAACACAACATAATGTATAATGTGCTAGTCCTAACCATACTGCAAAAACAGGAATTCAAGAAAGCCTTAAGACTTTAATAAGGATGCTTTGATCTTTTTTTTTTCTCTCAAGGAAAATCATATTATCAAGTACTGTACACACTAGATCAGTGGTTCTCAACCTTCTTTGAACCAAGCACCACCTTAAAGAAAACCAAAACATCTAAATACCACCTCACCAAAAAGCCATCCAACCCTAAGAAGAACAGAAGTTAATAGAACAACCTCATGTGTGCAAGTTTGCTGTACTAATATTGCATATAGTATTTTACAGTGTAAACACCAAAAAAAAAAAAAAAAAANCAAATCGGGGGTCGGCTTATACATGAGTAATTAAAATCAGATTCCAGTGAACAAAATTTCCAGGGTAGAAATACTACCCATTACCACTACCCATGGAAAATAGTTTAAATCACATCTTAGAATGATGTACAGTATTTCCTGACTAAACATCATATTCAGCACATTTTGCTGCGACCAGTAAGCCGTGATCCATACGGAAATCAACTACTGAAATAAATATCTTGTTTACCGGTACGTGGATTATTTTCAGAAAATCACAGGAATACTATGACAATACCCAGAAAAAAAAGGTAATTTGCTAAACAAATAAATTGATGGAACAACATCAGGGGGTTGGTTGGGGGAATTCCAAAATTCCGTATCGAGCACATAGACAGGCCTGCATCGACTCAGGTACAAACAGGATAATTATTGAAAACATGTAATGGGAGAGATTCTTAACAAAAAAAAAAAAAAAAAAAAAAATTCACTATAATTACACTGCTAAATATGCTAAATAAGCGCCGTGGTAATTATAGCTCATTTGTAAAGCTTTCCTTACCTTCATCAGTGTGATTCAGACCAGGAAGAGGAGTCCAGAAAACTTAATGTTAGCTAATGTCACTTAGGTTAATCAGCTGTTTACCGGTACCAGTAGTGGATTATTTTCAGAAAATCATGGGAATACTATGACAATTCTCAGAAAAAAAAAAAAAAAAAAAAGGAAAAAGAAAAAAAAACAGGTAATTTGCTAAACAAATAAATTGATGGAACAGCATCAGGGGGTCGACTTATATACGGGTTTCTTTAAAAATCTAAATTTGCAGGTCAAAATCGGGGTCTGCTTATAGTCAAGATGGTTTATAGTTGAGTATATACAGTATTCTTAATTAAATTAGAATAATAATTAAAAGTGTATCCAGTTTCTTTGTGAATAATTTGCAGTATTAACAGAATTTCCATAGATTTCAATTGTTTTGATTCTCAGCAGAAGAGTTATCTAGAGTCATTTTGAATATGATGCTTCAAATACCATCAGTAGTACACATAAATCACTCAGTCACTGCTTTAGACTATTAATATTTAAGGTAATTGATATCTTAAGTTAAGTATTCAGTCTGTTTTCAGCAATCTGGCAAGAAACAAGTCTGAAATGTGGAACAGATTAATATATTAATATCCTAAACATGTGTTACTCTACAATTATCATATGATCCATTTTGACTCACTTTGCATACAACTAATGACATAATTTAGTAGTAATGACAAGATTATTATAAGCAAAAATTTGTAGCGCTGTAAGTCTGTTTTAAGACATAAACACAGACATAAGTCAAATAATCTAGTTTCAAGCACATTTAGTTCTAATTTTCTAAAGTTCCACTGTTTATATGAAGGTAAACAGAATTAAAAGATATTTTTTCTTATATATTTATACTTTCATGCTGGCAGATATAATTTTACTTGAAATAAGAAAATATGTCTATATTCCATTATATTTGGCTTGTTTCTGGTACGGGATTGTTTAAGGTGAATGTTTAGCTGGATTTATCACACAGCCTCTGGTTAAACTGGTGAGCTCAAGCACAACCTGCACAGGAAATCACTAAAGAACAGAGTGCAGCTTTTGCAGAAACTTCACAGATTGGCACAAAACCAACTTTTTCAACATAAAGCTTTTGATCTGATGTTATTTTTGCTCTCATTTCTCACTTTGTGCATTTCATATGTGCATGTGTACATGAAGTGTGTGTGGGTTTTGCAGGCTGTTTCTTCCAATGTTGTGCTCTTTTCACACTATCCTCTGTTCATTTTCACAAGAAATACTCAAATTCTTTACTTATAAACAACAACAACAAAAAATAAAGTATTACATGTAAAATATCAAAAGTAAACTACACATTTTGATGAATGGATTCTGTCGGAGTAGAAGATGGATGGAAACTGATGTCATAATATACAGTACATCTGCTACATGTTAATGCAGTATGTAATGAAGTAATAAAACGCTGATGAATATTTACATAATTGTAAGTGTGAGAAATGCCCAAAATTGGACATATGAGATTTCACCATATAGGTTGAAAAAATGTTGTACCTCCAATTTTAGGGAATTTCAGATTAGATGAAGGACTTTATTCTCCTCTGCACTTTAGTAAAAATCTCTAAATCTCTTCAGATCATGTCTAATAGTCACTGTGTCACTGGACTGCAATAGTATTTTGACAGAGATATTTTGGAGAAAATTGAATTTTTTTATGAGTTGCTCTTATGTCAGAATGTATGTAGTGTAGTGCAGTAAAAACAAAAACACATGTCCTGTAGAGAAGGACAAATAGAATGTCTGTTAAAGCTGTGCTTAACTGTGCTTGTGTATCTCCAGTGTGATATGCAGAAGCTGACAGTAGAAGAGCTGAAGCGTCTTCTGTACGACACCTTCTGCGATCACCTTTCCATGAAAGACATCGAGAACATCATCATGACCGAGGAGAACCACATAGAGAACCCTGAGGACTGCCAGGTGGATATAGACAGTAAGGAAGAATCCTCCTATATGTTTTACAACACACTCACCATACAACACACACACACACACACACACACACACACCTGGATATGTGGTTGTCTTTTGGTGCCGCTATATTTGAGTTTGATAGCTGGAAATGAAATCAGAGATCTAAAAGATCATCATGAAAGCTGCAATCAGCTATCTGTGTGTGCAAATGACAGAGCATGAGATGACTCACTGGTAAAGTTTCACCTCGTTGGTGTTGGTCTGCAGTCAAAATGTAACACAAATATTAAAAAAAAAAAAAAAAAAAAAAAAAAAACAATACCAAGGTATGTTTGTGGTCCCATTTGTTTGTATGAGTGTTTGTTAGCAATTTACCTCAAAAACGTGGCAACAGATTTTAGTGAAATTTATTGAACAGTTTGGCCATGAGCCAAGAAAGAATTTGCGATTAGGATCTTATGTGTAGCAAACATGAGATGGAAATTTATTTTCACTATGGAAGGCTGTTTCACCCCTATAGCCTAGACAAAGGTTGTCTAATGTTCTAATAAGGTATTGTCCTAAAGAGAAAGAAAGGAGTATGACATTAATGTGACTTAATTACTTTATTTGTCTTAATAAACAGTAATTTTTAAAAAATGTATCTGGATCTGGACCAAATTGATCTATTGATCAATTGTGATCTATCACTGGATAAATATACCTGACTTTTTCTTTTTTTTTCTTTTTTTATTAGATTAGTGTATTACTTTTGAAGAAATTGACAAAAATGGTGAATGTTAAGGAATCATTTTTAAAATTCCCAGACCCTAGACCATGATTACTCTTTAACCAAATTTCATCAAAATCTGTAATTGAATAATCCTGCATAAAAACCATAACAACAAATGAACAGACACAAATGAAAACATAATCTGATCTTCACCTATAAATGGAGGATTGCATAGAATATTTACTCTGTGGAAATCTAGAAAGGTGAGGTATTGTCAAATGGGGTTATGATATAGCCGTGACCAACATACAGCTTAGTTATTGATGTGACTCCTAATTTTTGGAGGATTTCTTAAAAGAAATAGGTGATTTTTAAAAGTTTTATTTTATTTATTTATTTATTTATTTATTTNGGATTTCTTAAAAGAAATAGGTGATTTTTAAAAGTTTTATTTTATTTATTTATTTATTTATTTATTTATTTATTTTACTATTTTCTGCAGAACAACTTTTTGAATGAGAAAAACCTGTATCCAATGATTTTCTATCTGCATATTTTTATGCAAGTCCAGATCTAGATGAAGATTAGATATTTATGATCATTTTCTGTTATTAAAATAGCAAATTTACCAGCCTTCACAGACATATGTGAGCCCTAAGTAAGTTAAAGAGTATCAGTGCTCTTAATCAATTAATACATTAACTATACTTTACCATAAAGTGATATAATAGTGGGATATTAATTAAACAAACCTTAAAGATTTTAAGTTTAAGCCATTCCTAAGACTCAAACTTGGAGCTTCTTTTTAGTCTCACCACTTTACNAAGATTTTAAGTTTAAGCCATTCCTAAGACTCAAACTTGGAGCTTCTTTTTAGTCTCACCACTTTACACCATCAGTCATCTCTCACATGGGGAGAAATCTGTTTTAGAAGCAAGCAGAGATAACAGTTTCTCCTGTGAAACACCCCAGCAGATAATAATGCAGCGCAGCCAGTATCAGCTGTAGCATATGAAATGCAAAGCCCTCTTTAGCTGGCTGTTTTATAATTTGCACAATCGTGCACAACAAAACGTGGTATTTGTTCTTTCTCCGCTCTCTCTTTTTTCTCAGCNAATTTGCACAATCGTGCACAACAAAACGTGGTATTTGTTCTTTCTCCGCTCTCTCTTTTTTCTCAGCTGGAATAAACACTTTTGCTAACGCTGCGTCTCGCTAGAGACGCAGCGTGGACAACAACTTTCTCTGGGGCTCATCTGAAAGTCAGTGAAGGAAACACAGGAAAGCAGAAATGGATGAGGCAGGTTAAGGAAAAAGTGCCCACTGTGAAAATATAAATTACACCAGTTCAACATAAAGCTGGAGTTACTGAACCTGAAAGTAAAATCTTGATGGCTTACAGGGAACTGCCATTTTGTATTTTTTTAACCTTTTTCTTTTCTTTCTTTTTTTTTTTTTTTTTTTTTGTTATGTTGACATTCTTCTGTTGTAGGTTTAATGACTGTTGTGACCATTAAAGCCCATTATTTGATTTACAATGGGAAAGCACAGCGCTCTTTACTTTTCCTTTACTGCTGGGAAAATTGATTGTATTGTTCTTAAAGAACTGCTGTGGCTTCTAGACCAACAGCTCTCAAACAATGTACAAGCTCTGAGAAGAGTGAAACTCAGTTATTTTACAATATGAGCAAGGAAAGTTACTGGCACGGAATGGAAGTACATAATGTGTACATAGAGCCAAGTGGGATATTTTCAGCAAGAAATCTCTCTCTCTCTCTCTCTCTCTCTCTAGATATATATATAATAAATTGTGAATTAAAAAAATAATAAAGGAGCATTTAATGAAGGAGCATATTGTATATAACCAGCATGCACGTTACATTTGTGCCATCCATTTTCCAAAACATACTACTGAAGCAGAACATTTTAGAGTTATTTTTCCTACCTTCCAGACTTGCCACTCATTTGAGTTCATTTTTGTCTTGTCTATAAATTTCAACTTGTAGAGACTTGTGATGTGGTAATCACAGCAAACATGTCTATTCGTTTTTTTTTTATTTTTTGTTGTTTTGTCAAAGTTACTTAACCAATCCAACACAGAGATAAATGGAAGAAAATTTATGTCTCCACCAGAGAATATAGTCCCAGGAGAAGACTGCTTTTATTGAGAAATTAAAACAACCATGTCTTCTACAATCATGCGTCAGTGTTAACAGGTGAAACATTAAATTTTAAGGTGGACGCATCACCTGAACATTTAATTTGGGGATTTGGCAAAATAACACAAAAGCTAAAATGCAGTTTTATGTTTTGGAAAATGGTTAGCAGTAACCTAGCCTGTACTGGACACAAAAATGCTCCTTTAATGAAACCCATTTTATTTGTGAATAATTTGCCGCAATAACATGATCTCCATTGATTTCAGTTGTTTTAATTGCCATCAGAAATTTCAAGAGTCACCTTGTGTACCAACAGGGGGCACTTCATGTACCATTGCTGGTGGAATCACAGTTTGCGAACTTCTTCTGACAATTCTGCTTGTAATTTATAACTTTCCTCTAGAGGAAAATAAGATCTATCATCAGTTAATTAAATCTTCTCTTTGAACTTATTTTTTATTTATAATTACTTTTTATTTAACTGCTTCAAATCTCATTTCAATCAACCCTCCCAGCATGCTTTGCCATTTCCAAGAAGAGCATCTATTAATATGCCGTTTGGGTGCCAATCCATTTGTTTGTTTCAAAACACCAATCAGCATTTCAATCTAGATGCAGTTATGTATCATACAGGTATAAAAACAAATTTCCTTGGCAATGTTCATCCCTTATAATTGTGTTCATGTAATATTTTGTGACGAGCTCTGTCATCAGATATCTTTCAAGCATTAAATAAAATCTGAATCAATGGACTCTTAGGTTACGCTGTCTTCCTCTCTGTCTCTGTCTCTTCTTCTGTCCTGCAGGTTCCAGCCCGACACAGCAAGTCAAGCAGACATGTGTGCGCAAGAGCCTGATATGCGCCTTCGCCATCGCTTTCATCATCAGTGTCATGCTCATCGCAGCCAATCAGGTGTTGCGAAGTGGCATGAAGTAGGAGCTTCAGTGACTTCAGCCTTGACCATCAGCCAAAGGCTGATTTATGGATAAAATACTGAGAAGATGAAGCTCTGCAAACACAACAGACAATCACACAGCTGTGAACCAGGCCCACATGTGACAGGATAACAAAACCACGAGGACACTGAATGTGCAGGATTCATCTCTGTGACTTTCTGAACGTCACAGACAAAGACACGAGGACCTCACATGCAAAGAGATGGTGTCATGTGTAAAGTGGACAGCTGACGTATACATATCAGTCTTAATACATTTAGTATTCATTAGCAATGTGCGTTTGAGCAGTGTTGCATTCAGTATGGTGGCAGCTATAGAGAGAAGTGTCGTGACTGTCCAGTTGTATATTTGTCCAGTAAACCACAAGGTTATTGTAAATGATTAGAAAGAAATCTGTGAAATATTTCAGGAACATAAGAGAAAATGCATTCCTGAGGCTGTGTGCAGCATTGTGGAGATGTTGTATGTAGTGTAATGGAAACCACTTGAGAATAACAGTAGCTCAAAAAAAGAGAGAGAGAGAGAGAGAGAGAGAGAGAGAGAGAGAGAGAGGATGGTTTTACAATAAGTTCCAAGAAGGAGTTGAAAGATGTTTGCTCCTGCACAGGTTGGTGACACAGATTAACAGCTGTTGAAGGTATTGGAGGTCTGAATGGAGAGTAAACTGACTGGAAAGTGGCTGGGAATGAAGTGAACACTCTTATTCTCTCTCTCTCTCTGAGTTTCCATAACAAGGTTTTGCAGGCCTCAGAGGATGACCATCATCTATGCATGAAATGCATGGATTTAAACAGTTGTCTTGACACATTTGTAAAAGTTCTTATTAATGTATTAATCATAATGACTGTGTAACAGAGCTGTTTCGATTACTTAATGACAACTGTGACCAGTTATGTGTGGGTTCAGCAATCACAACTAAAGTAAATCAACTACTGCATGAACAAGAAGGGCTGCTGCTACAGTACGTGCTCTTAAAAATCATTTTTGGGAACAATGACTGCTAAGCTGTGGACCTTTCACCTCACACAGTATGTTTACATGCACATTATGCCTCAATTTTTATCTGCGCTGTGATTAAGGCAAAAATGTGGAGCGAATCGTATACATGGACGGAATTAATAGGATTCTATCATTTGCTGAATCAACATAACTTGTTGCTTATTTGGCTTTTGAGAGGAAGTATTCATGAAAACACGTGCGCAGAATGCTTATATCACTTGTCAGCTAATTGAGCATTTAAATGCTTGACTAAATTGACTCACAATCATATAATCTAGGTCCGTTACTCCAGTACACTAACATTGATTTATACTGATTTCAATCTGATTATGGTGTTTAGATGATGTATGAAAAAAGTCAGTTTATTGTCTTAATCAGATTAGAATTGAAGTTTCAATGTGCATGTAAATGTACCGACGAAACACCTGATGACCATCTCTCACTGCCACTGAAGAGCAAACACTTTAAAGATGTTTTCACCATTGTGTGTCACTCAGTCATTTAAAGAATATGCATTAAAACTGGGTTTGTTAGGTAGGGGTGGATGCAAAAGTGGAGAAATGTACGTATATTGGTCTCTTAGTTGTTTTCTGTCTGAATGCTATAGAGCAATAAATGTACGTAAAGTAGACATCACTATGACTCAATGAAAATATTAGGACCAGTAGACTTATTGAGTGTTGAGGTCTTTAATGATATAATATTTTCTATAGCACTTTTCAAATGACTTAAAGACATTGGTAAGGCAATACAGACGGACATCAGCTCAGATTTTCAAACAGGGAACAACCTTCAGATTCAGCGACATCCAGATCAGACAGACGAGTGGAAACCTGCAGCATCAGGCTACAGGCTGTTCACTGGTGTTTGTTTTCTATTCTTAGAGATGAATAGAGACCAAATGATGTAAACCACTGCAATAAAACATTCATATTTGTGAATCATCACATGAGCTTAATAATTGGGTGTAGTTTAGAGTGTCGTGCATGAACCTGGGTACTGTAAAATCTGTCAGAATAAATCCGTATTGTTCATACTTCAAAGTTTTAAAAGGATACAAATATTTTGAGAAAGTCTGCAACAACAGAACTACAAGATCAAGTTTAAAGCTTGATCAAGCTTATAAAAGTGACATGAATCTTAGGCCCATTTTACATCTTGCATTAAACTGTGATTTCTGAATTTGGATGTTTTATCTGAATAATGGTGTCAGATGTCGAGACTTGCATTTACACCTTTCCTTAAAATGAGTTATCTGGATTCTGCCCTCATTGTGATCAGATCTCAGTAGGTGGGTTGCAGCATTCTTGAAGCTTGTGCTTTTGTTTGGGCTGTTCCTGTTCACATTCAAGGTGCATTTACCCGCTTAAAGCAAGTTGCAACTCCCAATTCAAAATAACTTTATTTTTAATTAAAAGCAGGCGAACAGGAAAATGACTTGGTTTCAACTTGTGGTTGAATTTTATCTCACAAATTTTTCACAGCTGTATGGATTTTAATTCAAATGGCCAGTTGTGACTGAGTCGCAGTCCAGATCATATCTGTATGTGGTCTGGCAGATCAGATTGTATTCCAATGTCAATGCGCTCTGTAGGCATTTATACCTCTCATTCACATACATTATTTCCTTCTGTGGATAACATACAGTATCTGGAAACAGACCACTTGTAGCACAAATGGTTTAACTTTTATTTGAATTACTGAAAGGCCAAAATATCTTGAGATGTGACAAAAAAAAAGCTTAAAATATCCTAAAAATAAATTACAGCAATATAGAGCTCTAAATAATTCATACCTTATGAAAATCCCCCTTTTTTTTAGGATTGCTACTGGCAGCCCCCCAAACCTTCATCTCACATAAGAGCCAGAACCTCACCGAGGCAGGAGAATTAGACTATCCTATCGCCCAGAGCCAGGCAGGATAATGAGTATCTGATGCACCCCGGCAATTTCTCAAAATTGTCAGTCCCACACAAACACACACACACACACACACACACACACACACACACACAGTAGAATCTTATCCATCTATTAACAAACACCTTTGTTTCCATTTTGCACTTTAAGATGTGCTGCAGCGCACAATAACGACTCACCGCCATGATTGTTCATCCATTTCAAAGTGTAGTTAAGGCATAAAGAATTAATTTTACCATATCTTTCTCTATTTTTGTGATATGAAAGTGATGGAATAGAATATTAACTGACCGATAAATAATACTGTCTCATCTGTTTTGTATGACATCATTACTGAGGGAAACTTTTCATGGGGAGTAAAGTTGTGATAATAAGTTAATTTGTTGCCTTATTCTTTTAGACACTTTGACATTGTGCATTAACATAAAACACTAACCATGTTGTTTATTACCAGAGAAAATGTGCAGACCAATATATATTTTCTTTTTACAGACAAAGAAACTATGAATACGTTGATAGTCTATTGAATGGCCTATTTGCATTGTACTGTACTTTGATACTTGTCTTTGGATCTTGTCGAAATGTTTATTGATCATGTGACATCTGTTCACCCACTGTTCTTCTATGTCTGTGGAATGGTATTTCACATGAATAAAAACCTGTACCAACATCTGTATATGTCTGTGTGCCCATGAAATGATTTTTTACTTGTCAAATCCACCGTTACTGAGCTTGGGATGACTCTATGAAATACTGGGTATCAATTTCACAATATTGATTGACAACCTGACATTTCAGATTAAAATCCATAGATAGTGATGGAGTTTTCAAGGTTCAGTGAAACCACGGATTGCTTTATTCCATTCTGAGATGCCCTTTGGCTTGTTTGATGTTTTGGGCCCCATCTGTCACTTTTATACCAACAAATTCGCCTCTTACATTATATTGGTACCTAATGAGAATTATTACATCACAGAGGCAGCCCTGCCGTTCCCTTGAGCTAAGGTGGTCTGTAATAACGTTGAAGGTGGCTAAAATCCAGAAAAAATGCTTATGAGGCTTTAACATGAAGGATACTTGAATAATAATAATATTGCATGGATAGTAGTCTTTTTTTTTTACTTTGAGAAGGAAGCATCTCAGCCTGTGTAGCTGAATTATTTGTATCATGTTCCAGCTTAAAAAAAAAAAAAAAAAAAAAAAAAAAAAGCAGGTGCATGGTGAAAGAAGGATAAAGAAGGATAAAGGAAGGAAGAAAGGATGTCCTGGGAATTCAATTGTCTGGAAGTTATAGAAGCTACAGTATATTTTTAGAAGATATGGTTTTTTTTTTGTTGTTTTTTTTGGGGGGTTAATTTTTGTTAATTTTCCAGATTTTAATAATATGGTATGGATGTTGAACTTATTTGATTATTTTACACTATAATACAATGGATTATAGTGTAATGTAATTTATAGCGTAATACAGTATGGGGAACTTGAGTTTGATGTCTAAAGAAATGTTCTCAGTAAGGTAACCCTGAAAGCTTTGTTTCTGATTCGTCCCTTACTTCTGTAACATGTTTACATCAACATGTAACATACAACATGTAATGTAACATACCTTTCTATATACCTGATTGGACACACCCATGAAGCACGAAGCCAGCAAGCCAGTGTTTGATCAGCATCCATGTTTTGCAGTCTGTGGGTGTTACCACCTCAGGCCAAATGGAGCTGGCCAGTCAGAACAGAGCAGGCTTCAGTGGGTGGAAACAATAAAAAGACAGTCTGTAAATCAGCCCGTTTTTGTTTGTGCACAGTGGTGCCGCAGCAAGGAAATTAGAGGCAGATCAGTGTGCTTTTTCCACCTTAAAGCATTGCAATGGTTTCAAAATACAACCCTAAATGAAAACATAACAAGGAAATTATGTAAAATTATGTATATGTCCCCTTTTAATGATCTGCATTTTAAAAAGGTGACATTTAGCTTTTTAAAACAGTCTGTTATTTGTAAAAACACACAAAAGCCCTTTAAATTGCTACAAGTTAAAACATGAAACAGATTTTACCTGGTAGCTCAACAAAACAAAATGACTCTCCACTCATGTATGCAGACTATGTGCATAAAAGACGGCAAATCATCTTATCAAGTAAACTTGAAAAAGTTGCACCTTCTGTTTGTAACCTTCATGGACAGAATCTCAAGATGCAGCCAAGGTAGCAGAGAGTATCTGAGGATCTCAGGATTGCACCTTTGCTTTTTGCAGATGATGTGGTTGTTTTGTTCTGCTGGTCTTTTCAGAACAAAACAAGTTCTGAACACTATGAATCTCAACTCCCTCTGAAATAATTGCTGAATCATTGACACAGAGTATTTGTTTTTTGTTTTTTTTTTGTTTGTTTGTTTTGTTTTTTTGGAAAGAGGACAGTAAAAACTATTTAAGTGTACCTTTAATTGTTACAGAATCTGGCCTTTACTGGTTCATCTAAGGTAATTACAAAACTACAATCCAATCTTATCAGTTAATTTGCCTACAGGAACACTTCTACACATTTACATTATAATGCATTTTCCTTTCCTCATTACACAAACCATTCAAATCTTGCAAGTGTCAGTTCAGCAAGCTGAATGAAAGAGAGCCATATTGTTGAGATAGAGAGCCACAGTTACATTTTCCTGGAAACAGATAGCAGTATAATGACTGATGTTTCATGATATACTAACTTATTGTACTAGCATATAAATGTGCTAGAATGGATTTATGCAGAGACACATTTAGTTCAGAATTAAATAAATATGACATTAAAATGAGAATAGCACAACTTGGAGATGTTTACAAAATGTGGCTGCAGTGCCATTAGAGGGAATTATATAACACAATACTTTTCTGCATTGTTCCATTACCAGAAAATCAAACAGCAGGTCAATAAGATTAGAAAGTACAAACTATTTTGTTTGTACTTTACCCTGTTTTACAACTTGATATGCTCCACAAGCTTCCATATGGCAGCATAAGTCCTTACCAGAGTGAATAACAGCTTTGTCATTCCCAGAGGAAGAGGAAATGTAAAAACTATTTCATTTCTTTTGTCTCAACATTAATCAGCTTCTGAATGCCTGAAGGTGAACACTGGTAATCAAAACAAAGTAACTGACATGACATTTGTCTTTTTGTATGCCATATAAAAAAACCTTCAAGACACAAAAACCAGGAGAACAAGGACCAGCAAACTATTACTGTGACCTGATGATCAGTGGAGATCAGAAAGTTCTACATGACCACATAAATCATAATGTGGGAATGCACCAAAAAAAAAAAAAAAAAAAAAAAAGAATGAAAGAAAAGAAAAAAGTCCCATTTTCTACAGGCTGATGTCTGACCGAGGACAAAAGCCTGCAACTGCAAACAACGCATGCACACACACACACACACATACGCATGCACACATACACACACACATACGCACGCACGCACGCACACACACACACACACACACACACACACACACAAAGAGACAGTACCTGAAATAGTCTGTTTTCACTCAGTGTGCAAAGCAGTGCTGCAGCAAGGGAACATAGAAGCGGATCAATGTGTTTGTGAGCACTGTAAAAGTTTCAAAATAGACCCCTAAGTAAAATAATATGAAAATCTGTATAATATATTTACTAAGTTTGGATTTCAAGAGAGTCTAATAATCCAATTATGTTTGATAAGATTAAATTATCCAAAGCAAATATCTTGAGATTTTTTTTTTTTTTTTTTTTTTTTTTTAAGTCAGTTAAATGGCTTTTAGTTATGTTTTGCATGTTCTGTACTGATGCCTTTCCAGAGGGCCCATCTCCCTCTTTGGCAAAGCTTAAAGGGTTTTTGTTTGTTTGTTTGTTTAAAAAAAAGCATAAACAAATCCTTATTCAGTTTCAAAAGAACAAGTCTGTGTTTGACATGGCTCATAATGTAACTTGAAACCCAAAGATGACGCAGGTCCAGTAAGTGATTTGTGCTGCACTGTTTCCTTAGTCACAGCCTTAAAACTGATATGAGAGTATTTTTCAAAAATACTCAAGGTAATAACTAAGAGCCATGCAAACCCTTAGGTAGTTTTCTTAATCTCATCACAGCTGCACAAACAAAATGGGCCATTGAGCACATTTCCTCTGCACTGTACCCAAATGAGGGCAAAGCAGTCCTCATTTGGGTACCAATGATACCCAAATCTGCGGTACCAATGATAATCAAATGTATTTATGTAAGGCAGAGACAGAGAATGAAAGTTTGTTCTGGAGATCTCTGAATCCATAATATTTAGATGGATAAGCAAATGGGATGATAACAACAACAACAATGATGCAGGAAAGCACTGAAACACTTTGAGTATCATATACTTTGCATTTAATTGTCTATTGTGTACGTGTCAGTGTTTAAAATGAAATGGCTGACACAGAAACTCAGTCTAAGTAATAAAGGCTGCACATTGTTTCTTTGTCCAGTCCTTTCAATTGTCTCCGCTCTCCTGGGTCTCTGAACACACAAGGTCATTATCATTCCCCAATAACTTGGTTAGATAGTGCAATAACATTTGCACTGTCAAACTAAATTAACTGTCAAGGGATTGTCTGTGGTGCTTGCCAATCACCATTTATTTGGTCTGCCCAGCCTGCATGCAGATTACTGTTTTGTAATTTATAGGGTATGCAATAAGCTAAGTGGAAATATTATAATTTGTACCAGTGCATATTGCATCAGATCACATTGTTTTCAATGGGGACATTAGGAACCACATCAGGCAACTCTCTGAAATCCCACAGAGAGTGGAGTGATTAAAGGAAATACTTCTCACAGCACACAGTACAAAAAAAAAAAAGGAGATATTTCTCATCCATTAGTGATGAGCCAGTTTTGGCCTCCACAGATGAAAGCAGTGGTTTGAGCTTATTAATGATTTATTCTTTCAATGTGAAATTTCAGAGAGGGCAAAGTTGGAATTTGCTTAAATTAGTTTCCTCGGGTCATTACATCATCTGCAGTGATCAATAGTAAACAAAGGTGCTGCAAACTCACTGCAGTTAGGGAAGTTCAAGGTGATCAATTGCATTGACTGAGGTTATTGTTGGCCATGTCTCCAGAACAGAGATCCTACAGACACTCTGAGTGTGTTTACTCCATTTCACTTGTAAATATCCTGCATTTATTTACCACACTGAAAAATGAAACTGTCTCTGAAAGATCTAGCTGACAGACCTTCCTTATAACCCAACAACTGAAAATAAAGCAGAATATGCAGCAGTGGGTTTAGTAATATGCTATAACATGTTTGACTTGGTGTTGTTTTTGCACTATGGCTGGACTTTATGTGTTGATAAACCTAATGATCATGAAAAGTAAAAAGAATAGTCAGCATTTGTTAGACAACCTCAAATTTCAGTATTTAACATGATAATTCTCTCTCTCTCTCTCTCTCCCTCCCTCCCTCCNACACACACACACACACACACATACGCACACATTGGCATTGGGGAAGAGAGTTTGGCAAGATGATATTACAGATTTCCAAGATGTGACAACGCTAATTAGTGTCAGCTTCAGCCGCATACTAACAAACACACCTCAGGTTTTAATAAGCCACCACAGAGCCACACATTATCGCCAGACAAGTTCCATTCAAATAGCACCAATCTCAATAACACTCACTTCCACTCAATAACATATCTCAGCTCTGGCTACCAGTACCTCACACTCTCCCCACACTTCCACAGCTCATAGATAGCAATTAATCAACAGACTTCCAGGAAATCAAACAATGCTTCATTTCCTGTCTGGAAGAAATGTCATTGGATTTGACCCTGATGTCAAAGCCAGTGTGTCTGTGTGGGTGGGGATGCAAGGACCTATTTGATGTCATTAGTGCTGAGAGCAGGACAGAACGCTGTTAGTGCTAACCCAGCTTTGCCTGCCAGAGGTTCAAGAATTTTATTTATTTTTTTCTTCCATTTATGTTCTTTTTGAGAGGAAGAATAGCTTTGGTAGGAACAAGAAAGTTTGGAAATAATTGATTCTATTATAATGTGAGACTTCAAACAGAAGCTTTGCAACTGAATAAAATTGTAGGTACCTGTTCCTTTTAGGGCTTCACAGCTACTGTAGGAATTGCAAAAAAAAAAAAACAAAAAAAAAACAAAACCACTAATATCCACCTAAACTTAACCTATGTACAATTGGTTACAAGTTGGCCTCAAAGGATAAAATAATACTATGCATGTTTTATAACATGCATTTAGCATGCTGAAGCTAAAATGCACTGCAACTGAATAGACTACGTTCATAAATGTACAAACAAGTGACTGCATGCAAAAGAAACTCAGCTAAAAATATCAAATACCACTATTGTCAAATAGTTTGCAAAAGACATGCATCAAATATAACAGGCTGAGATTTTATAGAAAAAGCCAAGCTACTGTACCTTCATGTGGAGCAAATGAAACCACAAGTTCAAGCAGCCAAAATGCTGCAGGACATAAAGTGACAATGGGCATTCTAGGTAAGCTTTTCAGTTTTTCAAGCCGAGCCACACTTAAAACAGCTTTTACTGCCCTATCATTAAAAAGGAAAAGTGCTGTTGCAGGGACCTGTTTTTTTTTTTTTTTTTTTTTTTTTTTTTTTTTTTTTTTTTTTTTTTTNTTTTTTTTTTTTTTGGTGAATGGTTTTAAATTATATTGCTACATTTAACCTGTACTTTGGTAATAAATCATTCTGTGATTTATCCTGAATAAATCACTTTTGTGATAATGTGTAAGTTTTCTTATAATTATAAGGTAAAACAATCTGTGTTTTCATAAAAAATTATAGAATGGAACTGAAGCATGACAGTAATTAATCACAATCTAAAATAATTATTTTTTAATGGCCCTAGTAGCATATATCATAACCACATGATGACATTAAGTGAGATGGCTAACAGGGTAAACTGATTCGTGTCTAGAGATTTAGGCTATTGTGATGCAAGTATGTGTGATTATACCAAAGTTTTTCAGTTTGTTTAAAACCTTGTAACTAAAAATAGCTTGTGTAATAGAACTTTCCATTCACAATTTGGACTGTGAATGAGGTCCTTCTTGAAAAATGCTTAATGAGGTCACCTTTAAATACTCTAATTGAAAGCTTAAGGTCACTGCAAGAAAAGGCCACAGTTAGCCAACTTCATCTCTGTTCATAAACGTCCCTGGTGTAGGATATTTCTATCTAAACATTTGGAGATGTAACCCTCTGCCTGCCAGCCACCAGCAACTTAATCCACATACACACCAAGGCAGGTGAAAATGCTGTAAGATGGGTTCCACTCGCAAGAATAAGGGTGTTTTCACATGATAAGCAGTGAGCGGTGCACTGACATGTGGTGTTCCATTATTGTGTATTGTGCGCTGAGAAGTGACGCCCAACTTGTGGAAACCCAATCTTAAGTGATACGCATAGCTCAGATTCTCACATCTGCTGCTGCACTCAAAATTCAACCATGTTCAACTTTGACCCATTGACCTGTCACCTTTCCAAGTGCAACAAATGAAGGAATAGTTGCATGTAATGATGAATGCAGAAGCGAACACAACAACAGAGGAGAAGCCCATAACCAGAGCAATTTCCTGAGTTGGACAACACAACTTTAAAATTGTGCCGAGTATTGGGCAGAAAAGTGATTGCATTACAAAATGTCAGCAGTGAGACAGGGCTAAACTGGTATGTAATCTAAGGTAATATTGGCTGTGTACACACTGAGTACTTCTTGATGATGCATGTTGCTACATCAGCATTCTGTTTCATGCACTTACCAAGGTGCAGGGCATCGGAAGTGTAAGCAGCGAGGTGAGCAATGCACAGATTGCGCTTCGTGGCACAAATACCGCTTATCAGATGAAAGCATCCTAACAGTTTGAGTACAGTAGGATGAGTGTCTTGCCTGTAGAATGAAAGAACAACAGGAGACAAATGATACTCTTTTGTTATTTTCCCTCATTTTTACAGATCAATATAGTAGGGAATACAGGGAGTGTCAAAATTGCAAAATGAAATGTTTATGTCAAAAGAAATGCATCCTGAAAGCTTTGGTTTTGGTTGCTCCATTTCTGTAACACATCTGAATTTACCTGATGACACACTAGTTAGACACACCCCCTAAGTACAAGGCTAGCGAGGACATATCCCACTATGAAGCACAGTATAGGACAAAAATCACATTTCACACACAAACATATATGAAAGCACACATACACACTAGTATAACCACACACACATACATACATGAAAGCACGCATACACACTATTATAACCACGCATAGACACTGCTTCATGCACAGATTATACATGTGTGAATGAGAGCTCATCATAGTAGTGTGTATGAGAGTTAATATATGTTTGTATGAGAGAGGATACATGTGTGAATGAGAGCTCATCAATACTAGTGTGTATGAGAGGTAGCATACCTGTCTGTATGAGAGACGATACATGTGTGAATGAGAGCTCATAGTAGTGTGTGTGAGAGGCAATAATGTCACAGNTATGAGAGACGATACATGTGTGAATGAGAGCTCATAGTAGTGTGTGTGAGAGGCAATAATGTCACAGAAGAGGCGGGGCTATAACCAAAAGCACATGAATAAACAAAAACCAGAATAAAAACATAATGTAGAGCTTTGTTGGGCTGCTAGTTATTGTTAATGTTACACTACAGTAGGGTTGGACGATATAAACGATATAAAGTTGCATTGCGATATAAAAAAAATAATCTTTGACATAAAAATGAGAACTTCAATATAATAATAATATGCTTGAATACAATAAGTTAATGACGGGTCAAACAGCCAGTAGTGTGTCAGAACTGGAACAAACTAGCCAATCAGATGGCAGTGCCATAATAACAGCCTGTCCACTTCTTCAAAGTGCTGGTGAACACAGTCCCGTGTGGTAGTGATATGTAAGCGAAAATCAGACAAAGTCATCAGAAAGCGATGAAACTTCAGAGGAAAAAAAAGATGACTAAGAAAGGAAACCATCGCTGACGAAACACGGCTGTACAATAAATTTATTTTACCATCTGAAGCGCTGCCGTCCAGTTGAGCACACAGAGAGCAGCTGCTTTAAGGGGTCACACAAACCTGTCCCCCAGGACACACAGCAAAGCCAACAAACTACCGTACAGTCTGCTTTTCCTGCTATCAAACCATACAAATAAAAACCAAAAAGACACAAAGAATCACACGTGCTGTAGCTTTCTTTATTGGAAAAGATATGATACCAATGCAGACTGTTTAAAAAGAGGGATTTTTCACTTCAGTTTCAGTTTTTCAGTTGGTTATTAGTTCAAGAGACTTGAAATGCAACAGAATCTTTGTCATATAACAATGTAGTGTAACATTAACAATAACTAGCAGCCCAACAAAGCTCTACATTCTGTTTTTATTCTGGTTTTTGTTTATTCATGCGTTTTCGGTTATAGCCCCGCCTCTTCTGTGACATTATTGCCTCTCACACACACTACTATGAGCTCTCATTCACACATGTATCGTCTCTCATACAAACATATATTAACTCTCACACACACTACTATGATGAGCTCTCATCCACACATGTATAATCTGCACATGTAGTAGTGTCTATATGTAGTAGTGTCTGTATGTAGTAGTGTCTATATGTGATTATACTAATGTGTATGCGCGCTTTCATATATGTGTGTGTGTATGCAATATGAGGTTCTTAGTACTGTATGCATGGTCTTACGAGCATGTGTGTGTGTGAATGAAACGTGATTTTTGTCCTATACGGCGCTTCATACCCATCTGTGGCTCAGGGGAAAAAAACTCAAGCTTACACTTGTCTTACAATTGTGCTTACATGTGAGAATAATTTCCATCTTCAGTAGGTTGTTTTTGAAAAGCTGTTCATCGACATTAAAATGCCACATTTACATTTCTTCTTCTTCCTCCTCTTTCACAAAGTTGCACATTACAGCCATCATGTGATATGGAGTATATCTCTATTCTCTCAATTCTTAATGATCATTCATTTTATGTTACAGTTTAAATTGACATAATATTTCTTTTCTGCTGTCAGACAACTGCACAATGATAACATTTTATTGCGGCTCATAAATGCTCAAACATGCTACCTGTTAAACAAGGCTAACAGTAATTCATCAGCCTCCTCAAACAGCTGGTCGTTAAACTTGCACTTATTCTTAGTGCAGTTTTTATTCTTCTGTTTTCTGTTCTCATTCCTTCATTGTTATTTACAAAATGAATGCTGCAGTTTCTGTCAGTTAATGTTGCTGTTCTTTTTCCCATCAGCACAGCAGAACAATGCGGCACACTCCATTTTTTCCTCCTGGCATTCAGACGCAGACAACATCATCATTACTGTCTAGAGACATCTGGCCATCATGCCGCCATGAGTTATAGACATATGCTTAGCCTCACTGCTTTTAATTCATCTCAGTGCTATAAATTTTCATCAGCGTCCTGCTAGATTCTAGTGTGTCATGTTTCTGTCTTTTTCTGGAAACGTCTTCTGTGGCATTATCATTCTTGGCATGTTCATGGACTAGAGCCAAGAGTTTGATTGGATCAGGAGTCACTGAACTTCCAGTTTTAATTGAATTGAAGCTGCTGTCTCCCCAGGAGTCTCCCATTGGGCTGCAGGCAGAAAATACTAAGCAGAGCATTAAGAATATGCATGAGTTAGTTAGGTGCATTAACTGGAGGGTTTAAAGAGGTTAATAGCCAGTGAATGTCAATATATCAAATCTTATCTGTGACAACGGCTTTGTGGATTTCTTATTTATAATCATTGTCAGAATACAGACACATACGGAGGGGTATGCTAATACAAACCTTAGAGGTCCGCTTACTAAATTTCTACGATGTTAAAGGTCAGGGAATAAGTGATTGATATTGAAGTTAAAAAGGGTTTGTTGTGTTTTCTAAAACCTGGCTTATACTTCATGTTAACTATGCATACGCAAGATAGCCGCCATGCGTTCCCAGCATTGGTTTGAAGCATAATTTGTACACATCACCCAGAATTAACGCTATGCTTACGTGAAATGCAGTACCTACAAAAACTGCAGAAGCCCATGCTCCACTTAGTGACGCCTCCATTGGATGCTTTTGT
This sequence comes from Lucifuga dentata, assembly GCA_014773175.1. Taxonomy (NCBI): domain Eukaryota; kingdom Metazoa; phylum Chordata; class Actinopteri; order Ophidiiformes; family Bythitidae; genus Lucifuga; species Lucifuga dentata. The sequence goes on from VXCM01005141.1 coordinate 25,091, forward strand.
TGTGTCATTGATTTTATAATTCTTCTGCTGGTAGATTCACATGATGATTCTTTTTTCAAACTGCATGTTTCTGTTGTAGTAGCATGTTGGTCTTGTGCTTCCCTGGGGTAGAATTAAAGTGTGTTTCTTAGCTCACTCATTCTTAGATGTATGTTCTTCACTGTCAAACTTTCTTTGTATTGGCTAGATAGGGAAAGAATAGTAATGATGCACACTTTCAAGGGTTCTGGGTCTGGTTGTAGTGAAAGTTTTGCTCCCGGTCTGGATTACTGGCTCCAGACTAGAGTCCACCTACTGAATATCTATCTGCTTAAAGATGTACAGTAAGCCTTGATTTCAGACTGATAATGAAAACACGCCCAACACAGCAGTAATTCAGGCCTAGTCCACACTAATACGGATATTTTTTTAAACGGACATTTCCCCCACCATTTAAAAAAAAAAAAAAAAAAAAAAAAAAGATGCCCACACACAAGCATCATTTTACAAAATCTCTCTGTCCACACGAGAACGCTCAAATGACAACAAATGTATGCCGGACTGGCAGGTGGTGATAAAGTCTGAATCAACGACAGTCAAATAACAGAGAAGAATGTTCTGAGCAGTAATGTAATGTGCGGTAATGCCAAGTTAACTTGTAAACTTGCAACTGCTATTGCTATTTGTTATTGCTATTGCTAACCAAACGTAAAGAAACTGGTACACGGTACCAGTACATTGTTGTTGTTATTGTTTCTGGTGCATGCTCATTCCACAAAGCAACAGTTTGCATGCTCGAGTTTAGTTCTGATGTCATCGTTTCCCAAAATCTCTGTTTTACATAGATACACAGAAAGTGGTGTTTTTAGAAATCTACACTTTAGAAGCTGTTTTAAAAAATCTCCATTTTAGTGGCCTAAAATGCCATTTGCATGTGGATGAAAGGCCAAACGCAGAGGAAAATATGCATTTTGTAAAGTATCCATATTAGTGTGGACAGGGCCTCAGACACTATAGCCTGAAAAATGCTTCATGTCATACAAATAGTTGTGATGGTAAATGTAACTCTATAAAAAGTAACTTATCTCTGATCATGAAACAAATCCTGGGTTTGAAATGTTTTCCACTTTGTATTTCTCATAAGAAGCTGCTGCACAAACTTTCAGAAGTTTGGCATCACACTTTAAACATGTTTTCCCATAAACACCTTTAGAGAATACGTAGAAAGCTCTATGACTTACACATTGAAAGCAAACAAAATGCTTCTGATGATGCTGCAATGAAAACAAACACAAACATGCAGAAAATAAGAGTCTCTAACTTTACTGGAGATTGGAAGTAATTAGCACCCACCCAAGTTTAGCTGGAAAAATATAATTTAAAGAGTGTGTTGGTGTGGCATGCCTGCACACTGCTTGTTTATATCCCACAAGGCAGTTAACACAACTGTTTTTATCTCCCTGAATTCTAACATTTCAAAGACATCAATGCTATAATAGTTTTGTCACACCTCAAACAGATATCAGAGCTAAGCCTGAATCAAATAGTTCGCAGGATATTTCATCTCAGCTTGGAAGTAAAACTCTGTGTCTGTGCAGCGTAATATAATGGACCAAATGACTCCTCATATTCAAAGTCATATCTTTAAAGTTCCTTTTAGATGTGAAGATAATGTTAGTCCAAAGACAGAAACCAAAGGATAATGTAACTGAACACTGCGATTGATAAGATGTGATAAGATTTTTATGTTGATATTAACAACTAAGCTAAAACTTAGGTAAAATTATTTATTAACATTACATATTAATTAATCAAAGATCAACTTAATATTGACAAATTGTGAAGCCGTCAGGCCTCCCTTTGGCAAAAGGTAACAACTTACTGACAGTGAACCCTGATGAGAGGAAGGATCATGTGGAGACATGCCTTAAATGAAAATGAAAAATGAATTATTATTATTATTATTATTATTATTATTATTATTATTACTTTGCAAACAAGTTTATTCTTACAAGACACAACCATGAACAACAGTCACCACAAAATTGCACAGTGACTTATGGTACATTGTTTTTGGCTTACTTGATGATGTAGAAAGTATAAATACAAATTTAATCCAATAATACATAACAAAATTTCAAATAATCTGCTTCTTATATAACACCTGAAACCTGAATTGACCTGAATATGAAGTGACATGACAACAGGTTATATACTTGAGTTTGTGGATGTGCACCTCCAAAAACCTTAAAATCCCTCCAAAGTTGAAAATTGATGGCTGAAATGTGATTTTGACAATATTTACAAAACACTAAGACACTTTCACTGTATCTTATTACCTCTGCAGTTGGAATAGGTTTCATTTCCTTGGTACAAATCATTTGGGCAGGTCTGAATGAAGTAGTTGCACTCGGTGTAGTCAAAAACAACAGCACTGACTCTGGTTTGACAAAAGCAGCCTCAATTCAATCACAAACAAATTCTGAAGTGGTTCATTGTGGTGTGACCATGATCCAAACTAGTTCTGAACCAACTTCTCAGTCCTGGTCCTCATGTACTAGCACTGCATATTTTTCTCCATCCTCTGGTCACACCTGATTAACTAATTCCAGTGTGTTTAGCAGATCAAGAGAAGAAGGCACCTGTGGCATAGGACCAGGATTAATAACCATGATCTAGAACAGAGAGAGCTGAGAGCTCGGTGAATCTGGTTAGGCAAACGACACCTTTGATTACCCATATACTGTGAAAAGGTCATAAGATATCAAGCTTACATAATATGAAAACCACCTTATGCATCAACCCCAAAACATTGAACAATTTTCCATTTTGTCCGATTTTACTTGGAGGATGCTATGTAAAATTTTGACAACAGCCAATAAAGGGACTTTTCAGTGTTTGGTTTCTGCCATTTACTTTATAGCGCTGACAAAACAAAAGCATGCATTTGTTTCTTTGAATCTACCTTCAAGGGAAAAATTATGTTTCTTCTGTCCCTGGAAGAATCAAGGTTAATGTGTATCCATACCATGCGTCATGTTGTAGAGTCCTTGAGAGAGATGGTTAACCCCCTACCTGCTCTGTAAATGGCTTAACCATAATTCACACCAGCTAAAGTATGGTGTTTTTGTCATGGGTTCTTCAAATTGTTGAGCTATAGGTAACTTACCACAAGAGCGGTTAACGTCTCACAAACCTTTTCATTCATTCATTCATTCAAACATCACATAAAACAAAGGCAAGGAAATGAACCAAGTGCAGCTAAAGAAAAGGGTGGAAAATAAGCAGCACGAAATACCATTATCATTTAAAATTTACTGTGCAATAAAAAAAAGAAAAATCTGTCTCTGAACCTGCAAAGCCACCAAAGTATCAAGTCCTTCAAAATCTCCTGTAATGGTTCTTGATCAGTCTTTCTATGCTCAGAATGTATGACTGGAAACTAACTGAAGTCAGTCTGCAGAATGACTTTGATCAGCAACAGATCTCCTTGTGAAAGCGAAATAAATAAAATAGCACTTTAGTTAGAAGACCTTTATAGATAAAGAGCCAATTAAGCTCTGTTCTTACATACAGATTAGATCAGCCACATTTTGATGGAGCGCAGTGATGTGTACCATAAGAATCCTCAGAACATAGAGGCAGAGCATGTCAAACCTTTTAATCAGTGTTCTTGGCAAAAGCAGCTACAAATGATTTTACGAGTTAACTATAAATACACTCTAGGGAACATGACACGCTGGAGGCTCTGGAACATTTTTTCCTGCATATCTTTCCACTTAAACAGCCTCACTTAACTATTTTGAAAATGATAGATTATTACACTCTTTTCAAAATAGTTGGTATTGATTTGTCAATAGAATATTCTCTTTTTTTTTTTTAGCTAGAGCTGACTAGAAACAAGTCTGAAAACTATATTTATTATGAGAAAACAAGGCAGTTTTGTTCATGTGAAGAATCAGGCAGACACTACAATTAAGAAAATTTAGAAGATTATTCCATACCTGATTGCCATGTGATCCATTTTTGAGTGTTTCACACTTGTTTTTTTTTTTTTTTTNTTTTTTTTTTTTTTGTTTTTTTTTTTGGCAATTTTCAAGGCATCATTCACAAGTTCTGTGAATGATGCCAGTTCTGTCCCACTGCATTGGTAGTAATTTTCATTCACAATATATCTTATCTAACAAGTTATTTCATCGTATTTTTCTCAACAAATCAATTTGAATAATTTTTCAATCTTGCTAAAATTCCCAAATGAAATATCACCTTGTAGGTGCGTCTGTCATTTTTAATATTATTATTTATGCTGCATTTGACAGTCTCATGATGATAATGATTAGTTTTGTACACAGGATCAGCTTACAATCGTTTGTGAGCTAATTACATGCACTCAGAGGGAAGGGCCAGCAGGTAAGGTGCAAAATTCACCTGAAATCTAAACAGACTGATTTCTCAAAATATTTGATCAATGATTATTCAATATACTTATCATACACTGTACATTTTAATTTCAAACGCAAGATTTTCACTGCAGTCCACTTTTAAGACATTATCATCATCAACTGGATTGAAAGTTAAATAATGCAGTTTCAAGCAGTCCTGACTTGAATTTCCAAAATTTAACTGTTATATGAGGTATAATTTACAACACTGCACACACTCCACGCTCATGTTTGCAAGCATGGCCAGCTTGTGATTACTTTATAAAAGAAAGCACAGAGATAAAAGAAGTAAAGATGTACCATGATGAGCTCTGTTTTCTTTGAACAGAGAGGTCAGTCACAGCTGTTAGGAGCAGTATTATGCAATTAAATTTTCATCAATCACCACATGTGCTGTCAGCCACCACAACCATGATCAGAATTTCCTTCTGGTAAACAGTGAATCTACTGGGTATCACCTAACAGTGAAGAGAAGTGTTTCTCTGTTGCATAATTTAGGCTGATAAGAATTTTGCCTCCTTCACTTTTGCAAACATGCTGATGTTACAGTGATTGTCCTGCAACAGAAGGCTCTTAGGTTTTATTTCCACCACAGCTATTGCATGTCTATTAAAATTATCTATCGTACTGAGTTAGCTGTATTGCAGATAATTCTTGCTTCTCATACATCATGTTTTACAGTCATAACTGCTACTTGTGGATTTTACCAAGGACAATGGGTCTGACAGACAGATGGATTGCTTTTATGGTGCAGTTAGATTTTATGTGTAGTTGTGGATTTACAACTTCCAGCACTGGATGGATGGACTTTTCCAAAGATTCCTAGCTAAATTTGCTGAGCAAAGAAAGAGTTGGATCCAACCAGGGTGGCAAGCTTTTCTGATGTCTACAAACATGTTTCTGTTTGATGTGAACATTTTTTTTTGTTCAAGTGATTCAGAGTGATTCCTCTATATCTGTTGTCTTTCAGGCATAAATTGTGAGCATATTTTTTATATATATTGACTCACAATGATTATGTCTGGCACTGAGTGACATGTGCAATGTCAACTTTGAATTGATTTTGCACATGTCAAAACATGTGCAATGGAGGGCCGAGAGCCTGGAGGTTTCCAGCCCACAGGAGAGGAGGAGCTAATCAATAAATTCAGACTGTGAAGACTTTAGTTGGATTGAAAACCTGTCCATGGAATCGGTTTGACACCTGTATGATATTGTATTTTACTGGATGTTTGAATGCCGTTAAACAAAACTGCAAGACATTTGAACTTGAACATGAGGAGCAACTCACTGAGCTTGAAGGCAAAGCTCTTAGTAATTTACTGGTCAATTTATGGTTGTCTATTCTTCTTCTATGGTCATGAGTTTTGGCTAGTGAAAAGATGACATGCCTACAAGCGGCAGAAATGCCTTTCTTCCACAGGGTGTTGGCACCCTGAGGGAGAGACTGAAGATCTCAGTCATCAACATTAGGGTGCCTCTTGGACGCCTCCCTGGGAAGATATTCTGGGCACGTCCAGCTGGGAGGAAACCATGAGGCAGACCCAGAATACGGTAGCATGATTGAATATTCAGTCTAGCCTGGAAAGGTTTTGGATCTTTCAGACCTGCACTTTGGCTACATCTGTACTACTTTGCCATTCTATCAATACCATTCTATCTTCACAACCCAGTCAAAATGGTGAAAAATGAAATGAAGGTATATACAATCAACATTTTCGATAAAAATACAGCCAGAAAATAAAAGTCCACATTAAAAATGGAGTCTAATTTTCTTTCCCTCATAAACTGCATCAGCTCTGAGCTATTTAAAAAACATTTACTAGAACTTCAGCACCCATAGAGATGCAAATGTCCTCTCACATAAAAGGCAAATTCAGGTAATATGTAAATGCTCCTATTCAAATCCTTTCAAATTATTGTGAAATAAAAACCCCATAAACTTAATATAACAGCCTTTACATGGTTAGCTCTGAAGGCAGTACATTTACTTGTGTCATCAAGCTCTGCAGATTTAATACTGCTGCTCCAGATAAAATATTCATCTGTACTGTATGGTGAGTGGCCATTTAAACCACTGGGAGCGGTAAATTGCCCTGCCATTCCCCCTCGCCCAGGTAATCAGACCCAAATTGAAAATATCCCACTGCCACCAATTTCAGTTGGAGTTTCAATATTTTCCACCTGCTAGGGCAATGTCACATTTTCTAAGGAGCTGGGTGGTTGTAAAGGTGGAAACAATGTAAGTGGTATGTGAATGAGATTTGAATTTAATGTCCTAGTATCATTTAGAGTTAGTAATTGCGCAATTTGGTATGTCTAAAAGGCCTTGCAGTTTGTTCTTACTTTTTTTTTTTCTGTCGGTTTGTTTCTGTTCAGTTTGTTCTGACTTGAGTCATGGATGTGGCATCATGTAATTGAGTCATATGTGTTCCCATCAGCCACCATATTGCCATTTCTTTTCAGATGTCAGCTCTATTCTATCAGTTTTGTGGCAGAAATGGTTACAAAAGACTGAACCAAGGCCCAAAGGATTTAGCAGTAGGCTCACAGCTTGACACTCCCCACAGGCCTGCACATCTGAGGCTTGCATTATATTCCTTCAGTTGCTCATGGAAACAGGTTATGGAGAACTACATGGCAAAACAAAACAAAAAAACAAAACAAAAAAAAAAAAAAAAAAAAATCCTGACTAGTAAAAAGAAAATAATGTTGTATCCAGGTGTTTTAAGTAAAAATAGCTGTGACTTCTTGAAAATAGCATAGAATCTAGCCACAACAAAATACCATCAACCAGAAAACTGGTGTTAAAATTATTTAAATCTATGTGCATAATATAACTTAGGAAATTTATATTAAAGCTGTCAGAACTATGATTATTTGTCTTAATTAAGCTCATTTTAGAGTATAGTTCAAACCAGAATTGCTGCTGGTGAAATTCATTCCTGCTGTTTTTGAGACATTGCTTGCGTGTACAGAGTGAGGATGATTTGATGAAAAACGTATCACAGGTTAATCACAACTGAAAGGACTTTCTAGATAAAAGTATATATTTTTTCATGATTCTTGTGCAGTTTTTGGAAAAAACTTATTTCAAGATCCAGATGCTGAAGAAAATTCCTGAAACAAGTTTTAGGTTGAAATAATCAGAATGCAATAGCAGGTTTAAGAAAAGCCACACTTCAAGCCACAGTTCCAAAAAATAAACAAATAAAAAATCAGATTGGCCTTAAATAAACAGCCATCTATTTTTTTTTTTTTTCAAGTTGGATGTTTAGAACTATTGTGGAAACCATGCAATTCACACTGCAGACTTATTTTTAATCAGTTTTAACTGAACTACAATGTAAAGGAAGACAAATTAAGACTAATTATCTTGAAAAGAGTCTAATAATCTAATTTATACAGTTCTGTGTGATTATTTTGATTGGTTAAGAAAAAAAATGTGTGAATTATCTTAAAACATGATCTTGAGACTTGACTTTGATTCTGACTTGAGACTTTTGCTGCTTTTGCAGATGAATCAGTTGAGAAGATATTACTGTGAAAATGAAAAAGAAATGAGAGGGTTTTGCATTTAGTATTGGCATGTCTATTCTGCCCCTTGCTGGACAACAGTGAAATGAAAAACTCCTGATCTTTTCTTTTCACTGTACTGTGATTTGATTGTAATGTGGTATTAAAAATTCATGTAACAATGAAAAACAATTAATTCAATCATTCAAAAAAAAAAAAGAACAATTTGCACTCTACCACTTAATTATGACAGTAAATGTGTGTATGGGAATGAAATACAAATGAAAACATGGATTGTATTTTACAAATGTGTATTATATTTCACACTAGTTTTTTTTAAATTTTAATTATATAATAATCTTCCATAGAAAACAGTATGTTTAGTGAGATAGAGAACATCACGTCCCCAGACTCTCCTATGCTATTCGTCACCTCACTCCACCAATGAAAGGCAATTTGATGAAGCAAAAGGTGTGAGGACCTGCCTCAGATGTGACCACGTGTCTCCAAGGGGAATTTCATTTCTTTTTTTTCCACCACCAGCTGCTTAATCTTCTTCCTCTCAGCACCTGATAGAGTTCATACAGTAAAACAAGATACAGGGGCTGCTAAATGGCAAAAAACATCCTGGTGAATATATCGTACTCTCTGGGGGAATGGAGACTGTGAAAGCAACACTATTGCACATTATACATTTCATATACCAGACCTTCAGCTTGAGAAAGATGAGCTTGGACCAGGGCTGTTACTTCTGTTTAGTAATATGATCATTCAAATTTTTTTTTGTTGACCACAATGAAAGTGATTAGTGGGACGGGCCAATACAAAATATTGAATGGTGCTTTGAGTGGCATTTAAAACAATCAATACATCCCTATAAGATTAATTGCTGTTCAATGGAGCAATTACTGCAAACACATGAGACTGTATCTCTGTCAGATGCCAGTAGCATTGTTAAAACAAGCAGGGGGAAAAAAATTGCTGTTGCCTCTGATATTCCTACTGTCTGTATGTGTTTGCTTTCTGTTTGGCTTCACTGATGAGGATAAACATGTTGAGAGTGAGTTTTTTGCATTAGCATTTCATTTGTCCGCCATCTGCTGAGACATCTGAGACAGCTTTCATTCAGTTGGCGCTGGCAGAGCCGTCAGAGAAGCACCAAACATCAGGCGCACTTCCTGTATTTGCTGTTAATCAAAGCCTGTGGATTGTAAAGACCCAGCAGGATTTCTCCCAGTTCCAAAATGCAATGTAAAAGTCAATATGGATGTCAGGCTGGACTAATATCTTAAAATGAACTTGGTAACAATTCAAGGAATGCTAACCTCCAATGTGTTAACTAACACTAATCACCATCTTCAGTTTTCCAGTGGCATAAACACCATCAAATGCATTATTATACCATTAGAGTTGGCATGTGATTTGCTTCATCGGGTGCTTGAATTACTTTTTTTTGATGACACAATTCAAGACTGCAAATGAGATGCACTTTCGGTTAATTCCAGCATTGCTTGATAAATGTTTATTGCTTTTTAGAGCAATCACCATCACCAAGATAAAGCATCATATTCTAACATCTACAATGAACATAATGTATTTTTATTTATTCTGGGTGTGCCAGCGAACCAGCTTTCACAGCACTAGGGCAGCAGCACACTCACAGAGCTGTTGTCAACCTTTTTAGTTACACGTTTGCTTTGCTGCCAATAAGAGAATGGCTGACTGTTTGTGTAAAATAATAGAATAGAATGCAGAATTAACACTGATATGTTATTTCATAGTTCAGCTGACCTGACTCCGTCTGAGTAGTAAAATTATGCATTATTACTTTTTTTGTGTAGTGTAATGCGCCTTCAACATTGGTAACACAAACACATTCTACTACCATAACATAATAGCTCCAATGATATGAGTTAGAATATTATTTTCATGGACCTGTCTGTGTGGAATTGGGTAAGTCACAATGGCGGGTATTATAGGAAATACACATTACTATAAGGAGAAAATGTATTTGTATGAAATTTGCTTTGCAAACAAAGAGAAAACCGATAAAATCAATGGCATATTTTAAATTAATGTGAAAGACCTTAAGCAATTCCAAAGACACATTTAATTTTATTTTATTTTTGCTGCTACTTTGCGTATTTGATCCAGGTGGGTTTGTTTCAAGCAAGTTTTTGTATTTCTCCATATAGTCTATATGTAAAGAGGATCTCAAGAATAAGACTGAGAGATGGATAGATACATAGATAGACAGACAGACAGATAGATATAGCAGCCACTGACACACAGTAGTAAGTCCCCCACTATAATGAGTATGTTTTTGATATGGTATTTTTTCATCTGTTCTGGTTCTGGTGCAGCAGCCACTGCAGCATGTTGTTTTTTTTAAATATAAAATAGCAAAAAATATGCATGTTGTTGCATGGAAATTGTGTCTCTTGCACAACCGGTTTGTTGATTTCTGCATACACTTACTTTTTGGGGAGAAACTCTAAAGCATTTCTCCCCAAAAAGTAAGAAGAGATCACCTAAAGCTTGCTGTAAGCTTGTAGTAAAACATGCATGAGATCAACAGTGGCTGCATTTATATGAAAAACACAGCAAAACAGAGGAAAACATATGCAGACAACACAGGCAGGATCTGCAATTATAGATTATCTAATAATCTATCATATTCAAGTGGACAGCTTCACCTTTATTCCTCTGCCACAGGGTTTCCTGATGAGGACATGTGCTGCATGGTAATCTATTCTCATTGGTCTTTGCAGCATTGTCAGATCCTTCCAGTCTCTCTTTTGGTCACTGACTGCCACTGTGTGGTCATAAATATTTAATGCAGTTCTGCTGCAGTGAAGTTTCAACTCCTTCACTTTACAAAACTTAAATTGGATTTCTGCATCCCTGTTTTCCCATTATAGAAAAATACAAATGAGCAAAATAATATCTACATTTATGTTCATATCCTTTTAGAAATAAAGGAACAGGCTGATTTTTACTTGGAAAACACAGATTTTTTGTCCATAACACTTGAAGTTAAAACATTTCAAATGAATAGCTGGTTTTACATTCTTTGACAAAGGCAAAGACAAAAAATAAAAAATATAAAAAATAATAATAATAATAACTAAAAAATTTAAATTAAAAATAACTTAATAATGTTTCAAAAAGCAGTTGTTGACAGTCTACTACATGCTTCTGAGTTCATGTATTTTCCTGTATTCCCTCAGAAAAATGTTACATGTTACATGGTGTTGTTGAAAAGTGGATTAAAAAAAAAAAAAAAAAAANAAAAAAAAAAAAAAAAAGAAAAGAAAAAGTAACACTTCAGCAATGCTTTGGTCATTGCGTATCGAGGATAACAGTGTAAGAGTACATAATGTTTTTCTTTTAATGATACACAGCAAATTCAGCAGAGTTAAAATTCTGGTGTTGATAAAAAGAGTGTCAATCCAACTATGTCTGGAGTTAATCTAACTATGGATTTGGTGTAATTTGCCTCTTTTGACACCCGGTCAACTAAATAGTTGGTGTCAAAATTGGGTGTTGAAGCCATTTTTGTCAAATCAACACTGACGGTGTTGATTTGATGATCTGGAAGTTTTTGACACTGGCTTTCAACTCTGAGGGTGTTGGGAGTTTTTTCTGCTTCATTAGTTTGAGCATAACATGCAGTCACAACAACAATGGTTAACTTCAAAATTCATTTTTAGGTAAACATTTAAATGTTAATTTCCTTAAATTTGACTGTTTTTGATCATATCCAAGTTTTCCACACTCTCTTTATGAATAGCAGCCATGCTATCAAAGAGTTCATGCTAGCAGGTGATACTCCTGGACGGAGTTAGAATGAGGTTATTGTTTTTCACACAAAGGCTCTAAAAGGCCCAACATGAGAAGTTAAAAGTTGCTGTTAAAGGTGACATGCAAAGTCTGCAGTACATAAACACACTGTAGCGACGGTGGATTGAGCTGCTCTGATTCTCCCAGCATGCTTGCAGCACTGTTACATGCTTTGAGTTCTAGTTCTGTTGTAAATATCTGTTATCATCCTTTTTGTGAATGTTACAGCTTTGTATATGTTTATTTGTTGCAGCTGTAGCAGTTTGAGTTACATTTGAATGCATTCTACTTTTTGATGTGTAACCATCAGTGTGTGTTCTTGTCATGATATCCCTGCTGCATTCTGTTTACTATTAATTGTTATATTGCTGTTTTGTTATTAAAGCTTTAATGAGCTTTAACTGAGGAAAACTTCTTACTGAGCAAAGTAATTCCACTTTGTTCAGTGAGAAGTGTTACTTTCCTCTTCATCATGCTGATGATGAAGAGGAGAGACACTAGTGTTGGACAGCATTATAGTCAGTAATTAATTAAGATTTTCTGAAATAAATAAAAATGTGGATTGAAGCAAACAGGATAGGTCTGTCATTTTTTTAACGTACATTAAATTGTACTGTACTATATTTACACACAATATGCTAATTAGAGGGTAACTCTTAAGTAGTTAAAAAGTTACACAATAAAACAGTTAATTTTTAACACCTTACATTAGTGTTGAAAATATGTCACACTTTAAAAGAGTTCAGTTTTAACTCCTGACACTGGTGTTGAGAATATTTAACACTTTGTAGTGTCGAGCAGTGTTAAATTTCAACTCTGCANACCCCATGAGACACTTTGAAAGTGCTGAGATTAACTCTTATAGAGTTATTTTGACTCTGCTGAATTATCTCTAAAGAGATAATTATTTGCTGTGTAGAGATAATTATTGGGTGATACGGGCGGCATACTTTGGTGGTAGGTCAGTCCATAGACAGGACTCATCCGTGCATGGTTAAAGCTCTCCACCTTCCCAAACTGCCGCAGGTGGAACAGCAGGGTGAGCTTTCGGGTCATGGTTCTGAGTGCCAGGAAGGATGCCAGGATCTCAGCAAGCAGGAAGAGGAGGTAGAGGGAGTGGACAGCTCTCTCCAGAGGCAGGATGATAATTCCCTCATCGGTCAGGAAGAAGAGCAGCACAGGCAGCTGGAACATGAAAGACAGCAGACAGAAGGCTGCCAGCTCTGGCACCTGATTACAGGGAGGAAGACAGACAAAGAGAGAGAGAGAGATTTTGGGTTGCTAGATGGAGGCGACACAAAAATAGACCAGTCAGGCACCAAGCTTCACTTGAAAGCATTTGGTGCACATGAAAGCACATGCACAAATAATCCCACCTGCATATGTACACACAAAAAACACACACTAACTCAGTAGGCAGTTGAGATGATTGTTTACAGACGTGGACAGAATTCTTGAGCAGGCTCTTCCTCTGCCGTATTATTCAGGAGTCCATAAAAGAGATCTGTGTTGTGGTTCAGAGAGGATGTTGGTTTGAATTACCTTTTCTTTAAGGTTGCCAATGTAACCCAGACAAAGTCGGACCACTTCAGTGACTGTGAGGAGGATCACGCCGGTTATGAGCAGAGCCTGGTAGTATCCAGGAAGATAATAGAACTGGAAAGAGAGCAGAAAGTGAACCATCAGTATGTCCATATAAAGAAAGATAACACCAACACATGTAAACTGCCGCCTGAGGAAGTGCATCTACTCATGTTGTGTTGCATAAAGTGTGCTTGTATTACTACAGCATATGGATTGTTACATGTCCTGATTATACAGAGGTAACAAAAAGTTAGTGAGCCTATTGGAATTTCTTGGAAATCTAAATTAATTATCATAATGTGGTCTGATCTCCTCCAAACTCACAATAATAGACACACATACACACAATTTGCCTGTACTGACACACATAAACAATTATACTTCTCAGTGTTTTCATTAAAATATGCTTTAATCATTCTTGGTCCAAGCTGGTAAATGTATGCAAACCTTGTAGTAACCTTCTTTAGTAACAACAGCCTCCATCAAATGTCTCCTATAGCCGCTGATCAGACTTTTGCAAACAAAAAAAAAAAAAAAAAAANAAAAAAAAAAAAAAAAAAGAAGAAAAAGTTCTGTTTTTGTTTATATGTTTTCAGTTGTTGTCTTGTTGCATCAACCAACTTTTATAAAGCTTTAGATGATGATCTGCTACCCTGACATTTGCCTGTAAAATCCCAATTGAAAATTTAGGAATTTATTATTCCCTTAAAAACTGTAAGCCATCCAGGCCCTGAAACAGAAAAGCAGCACCAGCATAATGCTCCTCCACCATGATTCACAGCTGTGATGAGGCTTTTTTGCTGCAAATATAGCATTGTACATTTCTGCCAAAAAAAAGTTCAAGTTCCATCTCATCTGTCCAGACAACATTGTACCAGAAGCCTTGTGAAACATCCAGGAGATCTTTTGCAAATTTGGGACGTGCAACAAAAATATCTGCAGGTCTCATGCTGTAACCCTTGAGTGCATTTACACCTCCCTTCGCACTAGTGTTGTGCTTCTCGTGGGTTCTTATAGACAGTTTTTTTTTTTTTTTTTTTTAATTATATATTAAAGAACACCCAGGTCTTTAGAGATGCTATCTTTGCCTTTTCTGACTTCATGGATCTATGCAGTTCTTCTAAGGTCACCTGAAATGTGTTTTGATTGAGTTATGGTCCATATAAACAAAGAGCAATTCTATGACCCACACCAATTTTCTCATTGATTGGTATACTTTACTCCAAACAGCCTTTGGAGAAATCATGAAAGGTTCACTCATACTTAAAATCTAGACTGTAACTGTTCAATTATTTTTGTTTATTATTGTGACATTGATAAAGATCAGATCACATTTTATTAGTAGTTAATGCAGAAATGCAAGAAATTCCAAATGTTCACTAACTTTCCCTTTCCAGTGTACATTTGTATCTTTGTTATAATCTATTATGGGTTTTTATATTTGCTTAATTAAATTTCTTCAACTTGTTTTTCTGTATCTTTACCCTGGAAAAAAAGAAAAGATAATATTTTATTAACTTTTTTTAAATTCCTGTTCCGTAGTCTTGGTGATTATTTTCCTGTGCTGCAGTGGGAGTCATAAGCTAATCTGCAGTATAGCTCTTAGTAAATAATAAATGTATAATATTGCCAGTGATTTAATTCACTGACTCCCCTTTTAAAAGAGAAATTATTAGTTCCAATTCTTGTGTTTTGTATTTTTTTTTTTTTTAAAGCTTATGCATCATTTTCCCACAACTAACCTTTACTTCCAGCATGAAAACAGCAGAGAACCACCAGCAGGGAAAGTAAAACATGTTGAAGTAAAGCAGCATCTGGAGGGGAAGGTGAGACACCAGCTTGCTAACCACTGCAAGGAAAAAATTATTATCACTTTGCTATCATTATTATCTGTTTTGTGCATTATTCATGCTGACGGTTGAGGAAAAAAAATAGGTTTGGTATAAAATTCTGCGGCATTTACTTTTCAGGGCAATGTTGCTTCTGTAATGCAGAATAAAACACATTACAATGGGAAATACATGAATATATGGAGGATATAAACAAAATAATGTGAACACCTCATGGAAAACTGAAGTAACTTCATCACAATTACAAACAATGCTACACAGGTGGCTCATATTAGACTGAACACAAATTAGCTACATTTGTTCTCCAGCACTTTGATATGCATGTTTTCAGTGAAACACGAGAGAACTAACAAAGCTCCAAAGAGGCTAAATCATGAGGAGGTGAATCAATCAAAAAGCAAATTAACTAACAAAGAACAGCAGTCATAAATTCAATCAAATCAACAGCTATGACATCCGTCTGTAGTTATAGCTACAACTTGTACAACTGTACAATATAATGAAATCCAATACAAGCCATGTAATACATTCTAATCTGAGACATGCATAATCAACACAAAAGACAAAAATTTAAAAATGATGAAAGGAAAGGAATTAATTGGAGCTCAGAGTGTCTAAGCTAATTGTTGTGTTCAGTCTGTTCTTTTACTTATTGTACTTACATTTACATTTCACTTTCACACAATTCATATTACAGTTTGTTTTGGATATATATTTCTATTTTAAGTTATTGCTAGCTATATATTAGCATTATAATGTTGATTGATAAGTTTTGAGCCTGACAGTAAGATCAAATTCAGAGATGTTGCTGTTATTTTCCAACTCAACACAATGATACTGAAGGGATTTTACCCCACTTCCAGACATCGTTTTGTTGGCTGCCATACAAAATCCTCCACAAGTGATATGTCAGAGGCATCAGAGGCAAAACAGGTTCCATCTCAAAGACTTTTTCATGTTTGGGAAGAGATGACAGTTTGAAGGGGGCAGATCAGGTGAGGAAGGTGGGTGTTGAACTGGTTGACAGACAAAATCATATAGCAGCCATGGGGACAATTGATGTATGTACATGCTCACTGTTTGTCCATCTACATCTCACAGACCACTGATATAACTGGAGCATGTTAGTTATAGTCACTTACTCTGACTCAAATAAATGCAGTTCATGTGCAAAAACACAAGTAATAACATTAATTTCTCAAAAAACATTCAAATATTACTGCCCTCACCTTTAGGCTCAGAATTTATTTAAACATCATACTGTACAGCATAGCATAGCATACTATACGATACTATACTATACTGTACTGTACTGTACTGTACTGTAATATACTATACTATACTATACTATACTATACTACGTAGGCTACATGTACATAGGCTGTAAAACCAGAAACCAACCAGAAGTGTCCTCCTGCTCCCTGGTAAAGTCACTGTCCGCTGTCCTGTTGTTGGTGAAGACAGAGCTTCCCACATATGTTAGACCCATCCGCAGGTTCTCGGGAACAGGGGAGTAAGACACAGGCATTATGGGTGGAACCGATGACCATGACCAAGATACAGCCAAGAACACTGTAATACTCCAATTCTGTGGTTTGTTTCAGTACCGTCTGTTAATCCTTGCTGTCTTCAGTCACAGATGCACAGCAAATGTGCACACACACACACATACACACATGCAAGCACTGGCAGACATTATTGTTAATCAGATTATAGTGAAGAAGGCAGGCTGGGGATAAGCCTCAAACAGTGGTGTGGCACTTGATTGGTCAGTTAGTGGCCATTAATAATGCCCAGTAAATTTGTTAGTACTCCTTCAAATAGAGAGAAATCTAATCAGTAACTGAAGATCTAAAAAGGTAACAGGGACACAGGAGAAAATCTGACCAATACATGCTGATTATAGAAACAGTTTTGCCTAATTTAAGACAGGAATAGTTCTTCATACAAAACAATGCATAACAATTCAAGATTTACATGTTTCAGTATACTATACACTTTCTGTAACTGCAGCATTCTACTTGACATCATATACCAGTCAAGATGATGACTAAGTTTAAATAAATCAGGCACATTAATGTATTGATCCACTTAAAGGTTTATTCTTTTCTTTTAACAAACAGTGTTTAAAAAGAATGACACAGTAATGATAAAACATCTGCATGCTGCACCCAGTCTATGGGTCCTCAGACTGAGGCCTGGCTTATCATTTTGGCCTTGGGGCCCCACTCGTCATAATGTGACTGGGGTGCAGTGGCAGAGTTTGTCCACAAGGTGTCCTCACAGTTCGTCCCTGGGGGCACGCAGGGGGAAGTGGTGGAACTCCTCAGGCACCTCTTCCCCTTTCTTGGACCTCTTATAGAAACCAAGTGAGTCCAACAGGCTGCTGATCTCATCTGCCTTCATTTTCTTTACAGGAACCGTCTGATGACATACACACATGTACACACACATACACTTTTTTAATGATTAACACATTGATGCAAAAACAAAACAAATCAGTGGAATCTATGGTGAAACTAATCATTGTTGCACTCCTAAAAAGCTAGGAAAATATATTTAACAATGTAGACATCTCTTAAAGAAATATGCCTAATTTTCTTAAAATTGAGATTAGTGTATTACTTTTAAAGAAACTGGCCCTGTCTTGTGATGTTAAAAAAGAAAAACAAAAAAAAACTTGGATCTGCCCCTGGATCTCGATTGACAACAAAATTTTATGGGTTCCATGCCCCTGCCTTCCATTAAATTTCACAAAAAAAAAAAAAAAAAAAAAAAAAAAAAAAAAAGTTAATAAAATTCTTAGTTATCCTGTTAGAAACAAACAAACAAAAAAATTTTAAAAACTACATAAATTTGTGAAAATAAAACACATTTTCTAATGATCCCACACACTTGCACAGAGAAATTAGTCCTCTGTATTTGATCCATAACTGCTGGAGGAATGGGCAGTTATAGCGAGTTGCCTCTGAACCAACTCCAGGTCTTCAACCTGGTGCCTTGTTCAAGGGCAATGACAAGAATATGAACCTAACACACAATTACACACATTAATGGAGCGTTTTCTAGATACTCAAAAACAGACAAACAAGGCATAAAAAATAACAATAATAATGGTAACAAGAAGGTATCATGTCAAAAATGGTGCAATGGGTCTCTGCATGCAAAAAAAAAAATCTTTACAGTCTTACTGTTCCATAATTGTATAAATGTTTTAGAAGCATTTTCACAGTGATGGGCATAAAAATGTGTCTGTAACACCAAACATTTTTTATTTTGGGGGCATAAGTGCAATCAGTTTTATATTCAAATATCAATGATCCTGTTTCATCACACAAATATTGCTCAGCTGTCAGAAACATCCCACTCTTTGAAACCCACTCCATCTCTGCAACTTTGTCTTTGTCAGAGAATTTGATATCGGTCTTAAAAAACTTTCCACTGCGAATCTGTCTTGACACGAAGCTGCTCCCTAGATCAGCCGTCACTAAAGAGGATGAGTTAAAGATCACTGCTCCCACATCTCACCTTTACAGCCTCATCTTTTTCATTATAGAATATCAGACGGGGGTTTTTCTCCTCTGATGAGTCATATTCCAGGTTGTGGCTGCAAAGAAAGGGATAATCAAGGAAAATAATAGGCACAAAGTATAACAAAAAACAAGCCACATTCATTTCTTTTCCTATTTTTAAACATGATATCACAAAAGCAGTGTTTTGTTAACTGTTGGTGCTTTAGGCACTGAGTGATCTGGCACAGGACTTGGCAAAATGCTGGGAACATGGCTTTGTTTATAAAAGAGGTCATGAGAAAATTGTTGGCATTTTTAGGAGAGTCATGTCTTTCCAAAAGGCTGAGGAAGATGAAAGAGCTTAAGGATACTATAATGCCAATCGCTCCAGGAGAAAATGATAGAGCTCAGGCATTTTCTTTATTCCTCATCCGACCACACTGGGAGCCTACAGGGATGACAACACACAGTTGTTAAAACAGCATGACAAACAGCATTCTGCATGCTTCATTCTCCTGATCAAAGGTGCCAGGAATATGTTTGGTATCTCTGCACAACAGCACAGAGCCTATTTCTGATCTTTTTCATCTCTCATTTGCTCATTAAGCATCTTATTTATGCCTGACATAACACTGCAAAAATGGCATAAACAGGAATTAAATGTAATGATAATTTTCAACATTAATCATTAAAGGAGAATACTGATGATTTTTGCATATTAGAGCTCAGTATATGTACAACCCGACCATACGTTGTGGTACTGACAACCATTTCCCAAAATATACTACTGGAAAGGTAAATTTTAGAATTTTACAGATATTTATTTATTCATTTATTTATTTATTTATTGGGGGGAGGGTGTTCTCTGTCACTATATCATTAGCATTATGCATTAACATTGTAATAACACTTCTCAGTGTTAAAAGAACTTTGCATTGGAGTGACACTTTATTGGATCTGAATGAAGCTTCTAAACCCAAACCAATTTAACTGAGATCAATGAAATTATTAACAACACAAAAACATTTCAATGTCATGGTCAGGGTCTAGAACGTATTATTACAGTTTAATATTGAATTCCTGCACATTTAATGCACGTGACAATCACATTGCATGATAACAAATTCTGACACATGTACGGGTTTCTACACCCTCCCATCAGTACTCACCAGCAGTTTGGCTCTGGCTATAGCAGGCTTCTCTTCATTTACTGTGTTGTTGGTATTTTCTGACCCCAAGACAGAAAGGGTGAGTGTGAGCAGCAAGAAGGCCCACATTTTATGTCTAACTGGTGACTTTGAGAGTTATTACCAAAATAATTTACAGTTTAAAATCCACTTGGGCACTTTCTCAGGATGGACAAGACTATGAGACATTCCTGTTGGGGGTGACAGTGCCTCTCTGTGGTATATTATTGATTTGTACTTTTCTTTTTTTATGCTTGGCAAACTAATCGTACAGTTGAGCAATCAAAGTTGCATATGTATGCTGGGTTTGCCTTATTTTCAGTTATTGAGCTTATTTGATTTTATAAAACAAATGCAGAAGNCCCCCCCAGTATGTTTATAGTTTCTTCCACATCAGATGTCAGTGTAGAGGGTCTGTACATCTGTACTCTTATCACTTTTTCCCAGCATGCAGACGGTCAGCGGCAGAGAGAGCCAATCACAACAAAGCTGCTGAAAGGCACATTTCAGCTCAACTGAACTTGTACAGGTGTCTTTTAAGAAATTATTTTATATCACTTACTATCAATGTTTAAAGACACACATTAGGTTTTTAACAGAAGATAAAAGTAACGGGGTACATTTACTCAAGTACTGCACATGAATATAGTTTTAGTTAGCTGAGTATTTTCATTTTGCGCAACTTCAGTTCTTACTACATTTGACATTTTGTGCTGCAACACAGCACAAAATGTCAAATGTGTACAAATGGAGATTGGAAATGGAGATTGTACACACAAAATACATAAGCCCATGAAATAGCTCTACTTAAATTATCTGTGCTGCTGCTGTTTAAATGCTGATTTATGGGTAATTCAACACTCTGAGCCACCTTTAACAATGACAACTTTTAGAAGTTTTGAATGAAGAACTTTTACTTGTAATGGAATATTTTAACCTTCACCAACGATGTTATTTTTTCATTAGCATCTGTTTGTCTGTTATTTTTTTTTTTAGAGATATCCAGCTGACAGACATACAGACTTTGATTAAATTAGTAGATATGTGGGACCTGGGTCAAGAAAGAGTTGTTTTTGAGACAGATCCAGATCCATATCCAGGATTTAAAATAATAATAATAATAACAATAATAATAATAATAATAATAATAATAATAATAATAAACCTTTCTTGCAAAATTGAGCATCAACCTTAATAANAATAATAATAATAATAATAATAATAATAATAAACCTTTCTTGCAAAATTGAGCATCAACCTTAATAAAATGTCCTGTGGTAGACAGGCACAGATCCAGATATCCATCTGTATCTGATGGATTAAAAATTATGCTTCTGTAGATATCAAGTAACTTTGCAAAAAATGAGTAAAACAACTGAAGAAAATCTACAGAACAAAATTTTTTTCTTTCTTTCTTTCTTTCTTTCTTTCTTTCTTTCTTTCTTTCTTTCTTNCTACAGAACAAAATTTTTTTCTTTCTTTCTTTCTTTCTTTCTTTCTTTCTTTCTTTCTTTCTTTCTTAGTAGTTGTCCTTACTGCATGAGAGGTAGTATGCAGTTCCATTGTGTAGTATTGTATGATATTGGACCTTATGACAGCATGGGACATTTTCAGTGTTCATGCCAAGGAAGGGGAAAACATCTGTACTCTTCAGTTTATTCAACATTTGTGTTGTATAAAGCAAGTGTATTAGGTCACCACTAGAGGGCCTAAACACCCATATGTATTTCCTGGCAGATTGGCGGGTAAAATGTACTTCCAAATCCTAGCCACAGACAATTATGTTTCCAACAAAAATAAACCATTCCTGCCTGGAATGCTGAACCAAAACCGTTTTTCTCTCTGTGTGTCTTTTCCAGACACACAGTCCTGAATCACAGAGTGTTGTGCTCAGCATATAATGCCTAGGATGATGTGTCAAATGGCAGTGAAGCAGCCCCCATTTTTAACAGGGTTCCCTCCCCTTGGCAGCTGTTGTAAATATGCAGGCCTGTACACTTCCTCTTTTCAGCTACAAAAATTAATTTTGCATCTTTGTGAGTGTTTTAACATTCCAGCCCTGTTCCTCACAGCACAAGTTCACTTTGATTTTTGATTTAGAGAAGGAATGAGTTAGAGAGATGAAGAGAGAGAGCAGAAACACTGGGCAGTGGGGGTGGGGTGATCTTGCTCTGGCTGTGTGTAGACTCCCTCAGCTATACGTGTGGATGCATACCATATGTGTTCACATTCAGCATGTTTCAGCTTACATCACTTGTTTCATGCCAAAAAGGGGGATGCTGTTATAGTTAATCTGCTGACGAAGGGGAAAACACAGTCATTTATAACCAGAGGCTCACAGACCAGAGATGTAGCTGATGAAAACAGTTACAGAATTCATATTGAGCAACTTTTTCCAGTAGCTACACAAACTGCAGCACTAAAAGCTGGCAAAAGATCAAACGCTAAGATACCTCGCTGTAATCCTGTCTCCTTCAGAGAGCTTGTTATAAGATCTACACACTTCCTGTTCCTCCAAAAGTGCCGGATGCTGTCTACCAATCAGCAGGAGGTGTGTGTATGTGTGTATGCATGTGTGTGTAGCTGCATACATTGGTGTGCTAATAAACACTGTTGTATGTGCTGTCTTTCATGTGTGTCATATAACTAAGTGTGCAATCCTATGTATGTTTATGTGTATGCTATAGTGTCGTCTGCCTTAGTGTGTGTGCATTTATTTGCAGTCTTTAAAATGTGCAAGCGAATGCATGAAATATGAACAGATTTGCTTCTAAACATGTATACTGTGTGTGTGTGTGTGTATACAGTATATATCCATGCTTGATTATATCTGTCGGAAGCCTTAGGGTAACTGGGGGAAGCCTTCCGCCTGTCTGCAGTGTGTCTGCACACATACGACAGAGGCAATGTTGAAGGAAGTGCAGACCATGTGGGAGGCTTCACTAAGCAAGAATACAATGCTAATGAGAGTGCTTTATTGTGCACTGTACACTAGGAGGTGGGCTTCACCATCAAAGACAATTTAAGCTATAATTAGGGCTAATTAAAAAGTCTTAAATGTGAAATCTGCTGTGGTGCACAGATGTGAATTATACCCTGGCTTAGTAAATCTGAATTTAATTAGTTAAATCAATGAAAAATAAAAGTTTAACCAAACTAAAGCAAATAATCCCAAACAACGACTTCCAAATAGAACCACTGCAATGAATTAAAATTAATTAATTAATTAAAAGCAAGTTTTATCTGAATTAAAAACAAAGAATAAAAAATTATGTATTTTTGAACTGTTTTTAGCATATCTCCTCACTACAATGTTTGGTAGCTAGTGGCACCTTAACAAGTCGTAAGTATCATAAAACATATTGTGACTGACCGACTTTTTTTGCACCGTGCAAATAATTACTGACAATCATTTTCCAAATGGTTTTCAGTAATGCAATGTGTATGCAGGTAGTATTTATTATGCAAAGTGTCACCAGTATGGCCCTTTAAAATTCTTCATTTAAATGGAAAATACAGTTACTCATGCTCATCATGTCTTGGTTAAAATGATGAGATGTTGGAATGTTACTGTCCAGTAAATTGGTACTTTGCCTTAAAATATCAACAGAAAACTACTTAATCATGTTTCATCTTTTTAGAAAACAAAGAACCATCATAAATACATTAACATGCTGAGGCTCTGGTGACACAGAGACTTGTATGAAAAGGAGGAAGGACTTTGGCTCTGTATTGAGGTCAAATAAATTACATTTCTCATACTCATGTCTTCTGCAGTCACACGCACACACATACACCAGAGCCATAGTGAGTGTGATTTAACAACAAAGAGCGCACTTTCAGGAAAACAGCAGTAACAGCTTGGTGCTTTCATCACATCTGCACTAAATGTAGGTCAAGCAGGAATCATTTGATTGGCTAAGATTCCAGTGTTTACATATTTAAATGGGGAGCAGGATAATGTGATAGATCAACCAGCTTGGCAGTGACATTACAGCGGATGCGGCAGGACAGGGTTGGCGTGGAGGTGGAAGGGGTAGGGGTGGGGGTGCTGGTGGTGGTGTGGTGGGACATTTGCACTGATGGAAGTCCAGTTGCTGACCACTTGAGAGAAGCCGGGGGCCAAACAGACAGCAGCCGCTGCTCCCCTCTTTCTAATCTCTGCCTGGGTAATCAGAAACACATGGCTCCCCATAATGGCTCCACTGTTGTCCTGTCAAGGCGAGCAGGGCTGTGAGGGTCGCGTACACACCGGCACACAACCAGTGACAACAAATATGCAGCGTGAACAAAAACTCAGGCTAGAAATTTGCCCCAAACCCTTCAGAAATTAGACCAAAAGAAGCCGGAAGAGAGAGGCAGGAAACCACAATCATAATCATTTGTCTTTTTGCTTTAATATAGTTAATGTTTTGCAATAACTTTAAAGACCTGAGTAAACATTACCATTAAAGGAGGTCGAATCCACAGAAAACAGATAAACAGGCTGTTCCCCACTTTTACACAGTCACAGTTAGACTATCAGAGCTTCAGTTGCTTCTGTGTGAATGGAACTTCCTTTATCTTCCAATGTGGCACACCAGCTGCAAGATTTTAAGTTAAGTCTTTAAACCAAAGTGATCACAAAATGATGTTTTAAACTGTGAGGTGGAATATATTTGTCTCAACTACAACAAAATACTGAGCTGAACACAGTTACTATGAAATGTAATACTGCCTGGAATATGTTCTTTGTCAATGTAATAACAAAACATAAAACTCAGATCAAGTGCATGTATGAAGATGTTTTAATATGACTAAAACATCTTAATATGTAATAATAGTTTATAATAGGGTCAAAAAATGTCCAATTGGACGTTCAAGTAAAATTTTAACAGATATGTTTTACTTGTAATGGATTATTTTTGCATTGAGGTATTACAACAAATAAGGCCAAATAGAAGGGTGGGAATAATCCTGACCTGGCTCCACACTCACAAAGATGCAATAAAGTAAATGTAATGCAGTTGAAAATTATGGGGGAAATACACAGGCCAAAGGTGTGTAACTCTGCATTGATGTGTGTTTTTGTGACTGATCTTGGCCAGGACAAGGGGCAAAAGTTTGTGTCTCAAGCAACAAAACTGTTATAAGTTACGTCAGTCGCAGACAGGACTGATTATCGGGACAGCTGGGGTTCAGTTAATAAAAAAAACATTAGCTCGCTGCTTATTTTCCTTGAGTTTGGAGTGACACAGTTAGTCTTGTGATCATTTTTTTGTCAAAATATCTGGAGCAAGGCAATAGTTTTCCCTCCACCCATCAAGGTTGGAGAGAGAGAGAAAGAGAGAGAGAGAGAGAGAGAGAGAGAGAGAGAGAGAGAGAGAGAGAGAGAGCTTTTGGGTCAGCCTTAGGAATTATATGAAAGCTGAAACCTGGAGCCACACTATAAAGTCTGAAGTCCCGCTTTACTGCACAGATAGTGGATGGATGGGTGTGAGAGGGAAGAAAGGATGGGGGAGGGTGAGAGGTAAGAAGGAGTGAATAATGAAGGAGAGAGAAAATGGGTGTAGAGGAAAAATATGAGAGAAGGTTGACGAAAGAAAGAAAGAAAGAAAGAAAGAAAGAAAGAAAGAAAGAAAGAAAGAAAGAAAGAAAGAAAGAAACAGAATCTGTGACTATCTGCTTTCTATTAGACATCTAAATCTTCTCCCCTAATACACACGTTCCATAAAATTATGCTGACAAAGGGGGAAAATCCAGGGCAATTTGAAGTCCCAGACAACTGCTTGCAGTTGAAGGAAGAAAAAAAAAAAAATTGGATTTAGAGAGCGACTGTGGCTTAATTACATTTCTGGCTATCCATATTCAGCAGTTTTATTCTACATTTACAGGACTAGTCAGGATGAAAACGATTTACTGCATTTATGTGTCAGAGGCAAATAATGAAACAGTGACTCAGAAATTTCAGATACACAGATGAGACAAACGGTACTTTTCAGTCTTGTTTTGAAGTCTGTTAACCTTGATGCTGACAATAAACGGGCTCAGCTCAGTCCTGCATGCAGACTGTTTTGACCTACTTTGTCTCAGCATCTGTTTGGGAGGTCGGGTTATTGTGTGGTTATTCCTGACTTGTGCATTAAGTGAGCCTTATTTTAGCCTGGTGCCACTGCGAGGGAATTTTGGGGCTATTATAATGACGGTCTTAAATCGCAGAGAGAGTAGATGTCACTGGAAATGTTTTAGCATACATTCGATACTGGATCTGCCCCCGCACCCCCACAGTTGCACAGTGACTTCAGTTTCTTGGCGGTTTTGGCTCGAGAAAAGCACCAGCTCCATTTCCAGTAAATGTCATTTCATAGTTACTGCATTTCCACAGGGCTGAGAAACAACATTTAACGTGTAAGGAGAACTGCAATTAGATAGCGTTTCTCGCAGACATCATGTCGACAGGGATAAGAGATGAAAACAGTATTTTCAAGTCTCTGTTGGCCATGTCTAATGCAATGAATCAGCCAGGGAGATAAATAAAAGCATTTCAGGAAATTACACTGTTACAACATTTATGACTGACAGGCAAATAGTCAAAACTTTGAAAGCCATAACAAAAAGCAAATTTCCAAGTGCTGATGTCAAAACCTCACACACCCTTGTATTGATGTTCGTGCTGTTTTTCCATGAATGCTGTGCAACATTTCTCACAATAGGCTTTAAATGTAATCAAAACCTTCATTTCTTCTATGCATGAAATACCATTTGCTGCCATCTTACAAGATTACAACTCAAATTCAGTAAAGTTAAACTATTATCCCGAGTTCACAAGGGCACCAAAAACTGCTCCCGACTCCAACCATGGTAGAATTAATATTTTCAATCCCTTTCAAGTGTAACTTGATTCCACTTTCTTTCTGCTTTGCATTGCAGAAAATATTTGTCTTTTTTCCCCCTCACTCATAAATTTCTTTCTTCCTCTCCTTGCAGGGACTGAAATGGCTACCAGATGTAGCTTCAATCTGTTCCTGTTGCTATGGAAACCCAGGGATCGGAATAGGTTTTCTGAGTCCAGGGCTTTTGGCTGACTCATAGGGCCTGAGTTCTAAAGCCTAGCTGCTTCTATAGACTTGGCACACCATGGGCAGTCCAGCTCCAAGTCATGTTTAGACTGGCAGCTGACATGGCATTGAGCCCCCTTCCCACACTCCTTACCCTACCACCCTTTGCGTTATCCTGTATAGTCAGTTCTTTGTGTTCTTTTGTGTAGCAGTGCCAAAGTGAATTTATGATTCACATGTCAACTTTCAATATCAAGTCAATAAAATGAGCAAACTATTACTCATAACTACAGAAGGAATATAAAAAATACCAGGCTCCATAATTCCAAATCCTTTCCCATTCATATCCATTCAAAAGCAGCAGGCACAGAAATCCATCAAAAGTTGTTGTACACATGCACCATCAACAGTTTATCCTCAAATGCTGTGCAGTGGCTGACACACAACACACATTTTCAAGCTGTCATTCCAGCATGTCAAGAATGAAAAGCTACAGAACATGTGTTGCATGCTAAGCTGAGAGTCTTTTTTATCTTTGTGTTGAGGAGGGGCAGATGGAGGCATTGCTGTCAATATTCCTCTGTGCCTTTGCAAGGTTATGCTGTGAGAACACACTTTGAACCACTGTGACAAGCAAAAAGGCAGTGTTTTAGGGGGGAAGGGTATCGGTTACACTTTCCGTTGAAATGCGATCTCTGATATTTGTACACATTATCTGGATAATGGCATCTGTTGTTGGGACTTGCATTTACACCTTCCATTAAAGTGTTTTCGTTATCTAGATTCTGCCTGCATTATGATTAGATTTTAGTTGGTGGGTCATTACCTTATTAAAACCTAGTTTAATGTTAATTTAATATTTCCTCATTACTCAATTTATTTATTTTTTTTAAAATAACTAATAACTTTTGGGCTGTCACTGTCCACCTTGTAGACTCCTTTTATGGTGGATGTGTCCCAGATATACAGATTGCATTTAAACCTGGTTAGCTGTGACTGGGATTTGATCACAATCACAGACCACACTCTGTGCACATTTACACCTAACATTAACACACATTTTTTCCCCTGATCTGGAGATAAGCTATAGATCGCATTTTAATGCAAGGTGTAAGTGGTGCACTAAGTGTCACTCACTGTACATGGTGGATGGAATAGGATTATGTAGATCGCCAAATGATATTGCGTAAGCAGAGTATGAGAAGAGTCCGCCAGGTGAGGAAATGCACCAATTTCTCCAATTATGACATTTACATGCCTGAATAAATTGATTTACAGTTGCATTTGGTACTTTATGCCAATTTCAATCTAATTAGTATACTGTGTTGAAAATAAATGTATCCAAGTATAATCCAACATGCATATAAAAATACTGAATATGGATTTGGCTGACAGTTAATACACTGACTTGGAGACAGCAAGGTTGCAGTAGCTGCCTTTGAGTTAAGGCCAGGTCCAAAGAAGGGCTACTAAGGACTTGGAGTGTGTGTTACACCTAACAAATAGAATAACAAATAGACTTCAGATAGGCATCTCAGTTCAACAGTTACAGAGAGCTGTCTAGTTCTTAACTATCTTACTAGAGTAAATTGCTGTTCAGTCTGAGTAAATTAGATTATTTTCAAACTTAAAAAAACAAACAAAAAAAAAACAAAACAAAACAAAAAAAACAAAAAAAACAAAACAANAAACTTAAAAAAACAAACAAAAAAAAAACAAAACAAAACAAAAAAAACAAAAAAAACAAAACAAAACAGAACTGTCAACTTTCAATTTCAAGCTTCTTAGTTCTATTTACTCCAGCACAAAAGTCTTTTGGAGCAATGTTTAAAAGAATTTTTGTCAAGGAAACTCAATGGCAATTTAGAACAGGAAAAAAAAAAAAAAAAAAAAAAAATCCTTTTCAGGGAGTTACTCTGATCTATACAAACTCTTTTCTCATTGTTCACTACAACAAAGTTAATGAACCAAAGTCCACTTTTGATAGTAGTGACCAGGTGGCATTGATTGTTAGTGCAGGTGTAACTGATTGTTATAATGGCAAACACAGCTCTTCATTCAGAAATAACTGGGGTGAATGAATTTTATAGGCTTAAAATTCTGTCATTGTTTTTGTGAAAATGCTTAACTTCAATCAGATTTCACAACAAAATAAGTAAATAAATAAATCAAATCAAGTCAAATCAATTTATCTTTGTAAGTGGATTTTTCTCGAATCTTGTTTTCTTGATTGTTTGTAGTGACATGATTTATTCTGTCATGTCATATCATGACAATGACACTCATTTCTAGAAATTCTGGAAATAAGAACATTTTCACTGGGAAAAAGGTTGACATAATCTGGCAGATTTTTAAAAATTGCTCAAAGAAAAATGAATTTTCAGACCAATGAGCAAAACAGCATGTTTTTCAAAGAGTCTAAATAAGGCTCAGGGACTAGTTGAAATCCAGTAAGTTCTTTGATATACAGAAGAGAAAAACAAGCCTTGATCCATGAGGAGAAAGCCTTTCAAAATGGTCTTAGATTAGAATACATGGGTCAAATCAGTGATGAAGGCCAAGGCAAGGCTGAGCCAAAGTTATGATTCTGATACACATTTGAAATAGAAAAGGTGGTCTGTAACCCAGATTCAAGAACTGAAGTACTGAGAAAACCTGAAGACATCACACACACACACACACACACACACACACACACACACACACACACACACACACACACACATGCGTGCAAGCATTCATTACACACATGTACACAGTAAGTAGAACTCCATGTCAGCAAAGCAGAATGCAAAACAAAGCCGCTTCGCCTTCTGGTTCCAATTACCCATCACATGACTTATCCATCCTTCTTGATATCCAACCATTCATCCTTCCTCACTGCCTTGTGGCTCAGTCCTGGCTATGTCCCTGTTCTTCACCCTCAGAAAGAGGACACATATGCAGCGCGTGATTAACTCCTTAGCACAGAGTTTCCACTGTTTCTCCCCATGAAAGGAGCTCTTGTCCCCCCATCCTGTAGGAGCCAAATGAACAGTCCCTTGGTTCCTCTCAGGGCTCTCTGAAGAGCCGCTGTGACCGACTGACTGTGTAGGACTCCTGCCTCGTCCCTGCAACTCACAGCAGTAACCAGAGTCACAGGAAAGGGTCAAATATCAATCAGCATGGGAAAGAATCTTTTTGGAGAATTCAACCGGATTTATATGATATATTGTTTAATAAATCCTTCTCACTTCATTCTTATTCTTTTTTAGTTTGTTTACTGGAATAGGATGTGGGGAAGAACTAAAAACATGCTGAAAAGAGATCATGCCCCGAAGAGGAAGAATGAGAGTTCAGTGAATTAGTACCTGATGGCTGTATTTGCAAATTGACTAATTAAGCACTGACTTTTTAAATCCTTGTTGGAGTACAGCTACATGTATTGCTTTTTTTTTATTCCAAAGAAGTAAATGAGGACACACCAATTTTAACGACCATACACAAATGAAAATGAAAGTCGCTAAAAACAACCAAAACAGACAAAATATACTGTACAGGTGTTAATGTATTTTCTGCTTTTCAGGCCCTTCTTTACAAATATGCACTGCAAACCTGTAGAATCAGGCATGGGCCAGTCAGATATGCTCACTTATATTTCCCACTTCATAATTACAATGTTACGGTTTCAGGTAAATGTATTTTTCAACAGTGGTATCATAGTAGTATTGTACAATCCATTTCTGTATGCTGTTTTTCCTATGGGAGGCAATAATGACAATGGGAGGGAAAACAAAGGTTACAGATTTCCTGTGCAGCTATTAATGCCATATAATTACAGTCTGCTTCATGCAGTTAAGTGTTAAACAATAACATCAACAGAGAACAACTATAAGCCATTGTAAACTTTACAGGAGGGAAGTACTCATAAGGTTTGCATCTGAACCCAAAATAAAGAATATACAAAAAGACAAATACAACATGAAAGCCAGTTCATTGACATCAAGGAAAACTGAGGAACGATAAAGGTATAAGCACAGCTTACAAAGATAATAAAAAGTAAATCTATACAATGTAGAAAATGTTGAAAAATAAAGATGAAAAAACTAGCTGTACCTTGTTAAAATCAAATAAAACACGTGCTTCAAATTAATGTAAAATTAATGTTCTTCAGGAGATAACATGCCAATTGCTCCATACGTTAACCTCTCTGACTATTTTGGCTATGATGCTATAATCTGTTGTTCATAGCTTATTTTTTGAGGGGTTTCCACCAACAACTGTGATGAAGCCTACTTTCTCTCAGCAAACACAAAGCTGAATTAGTCCAGTTTAAGTATCTTTTATCCCACATCTTTTTGGTTTACTCGTTCTAAGATATTACTTCTAATTCAAGTTGGCAAAGCCATTCAAGCAAACAGCTTCTGTTAAACTGATCCACAGGTGAGGAAGGTTTCAACACTTCAGGCACTGGTACCATTTAGTTGTACAGTCATACCATTAAAACAATGAAACAAAAACACCTTGTTACTTCAGCGTGACTCTGATAGCTTGATATGGATGTGATCCTTGAGCGATAAAACATCTGTTTTCATAACATAATCCAACAGTTTAACCACAGTGTTTATGTGAAATGAGAAAAGTCATGTGACCATTTTAAGCATTACTAACAGAAAGAATAACATAAAGTAAGACATGATAGTGCTCTTTAAAATGTATTTGGCAGACAGGATACTGCCTAATCCTGTTCACTGATATGTGGAAAATGCAAATAACAGACATCACCTTCATAATATCATCCTTTAGAAGGTGGGTAAGGATAGTCCTATGTTTTCTTTAAATACAGCAGAAGGAAACTACAGCCATATTGCAGAGAAAGAAAGTAGTTTGAAGTGATTTATGACATAAAGTGAAGATGTAGGATAGCTTGAGATTTCATTTTTGGTTTAGTGGTTTAGCTGACTGAATAAAACATACAGTAAGAGCACATTCCGGTGATTTGGTGTAAGCAGGAGTGTGAAAAGAGGATGAAAACAGCCTTTTTGCACATACCAGTATCAAAGAGCTTGCTGGTTTGCACCAAACCATGTCTGACAGAGCTGTAGAAAAAAACTCAGTCCTTAAGTCTTGAAATTCAATATTTCTAAAAGAAGAAATTTTGAAGCCACACTAAAACTCTGTGAAGGATTAAAGGTGATTCACAAAATACAGTCCTAATCACAGGATAAATTTTAGTCTTTTAACACACAACATGCCTCGTAACACAGTAAAGCAAACTGAAACTTTCTGCAGTAGCAAAAAAAAGCATACAATTATTCACTTTACCCAATGACTAAAGATTTTTTGATCTACAACAAATAATTTCTTCTCAAATCGCAGAAGTATTGTTGTTACTTAAGAAAATTAAATAGGAGCCTTGACATCAGGAATGGGACTTTATCTACCTCAGGGTTGCTTATGGTCTGGAATGGGATTGAAGTTAAATACTGCTCTCACTCAGCATGAAGGTCCAAAGCAACAATGAAGAACAAAAATACTAGCTTGCAATCCTCAGAGGATCTAATTTTCTTAATATTTTAGTACCTTTTGTACCTGTGGAAGGCGTACATTAAAAGTAGCTATTAAAAAGCAACATTAATAATTACAATTATGCAATTTGAAAAGCAACTCATACATAAATATAGTGGTGGACATACTGTGAAGGAATAGAGATGAATGACCTTTGGATCGCGTCTGTGCACTGCTGTTAAAACTTTTAGGCTGAAGTTCTCGTGTCTGGTGTAGCCACAGGTTGTGGTGAGATTGATACATACTTGTTATACAAAGGGCATTCATGAAATGTAATGTAATACAGTGGCGTACATTATAGTACAACTTACCAATAACACTCAACTGAGCCATCAGTTTAAAAATATTTCTTGCTCTTAACTGGTCCTGGAGTCACAGCACACTCACAGAAAACAATGTTCAAATTCCTTGTCTGAAGTCTATGTGTTTCAGCTTCCAGCTTTAATGTTTTAGAAATCCATCACAATCTTATGTCTTTACAAACATGTTATTTCACTATCTGTGGTGGCA
Organism: Lucifuga dentata; assembly: GCA_014773175.1. Lineage (NCBI taxonomy): Eukaryota > Metazoa > Chordata > Actinopteri > Ophidiiformes > Bythitidae > Lucifuga > Lucifuga dentata. The sequence goes on from VXCM01005141.1 coordinate 58,098, forward strand.
TAATGGCTGTCTTTTGCTGGGGCGTTTTATTTTCCGAAGTATCCAAAGTACCCTCCTTGCCTTTCTTCCTGGGTGGCTTTTTTATTGGAGTCTTCTTTGGTGTAGGATCCAATGTGATGTCTCCTGCCTTTGAGCTGTTCAAGTCCTGCTTCTCCGGGCTCTTGGCTTCAGCGCTTCCACCATCAGCTGTGACGGGTGCCACCATCTTCTGGAGGCTGCTTGAGGTGGGGAGCAGAGGCTTGGTGGAGCCCTGCTGGCCCAAGCCAGTGGAGGGTGTCCTCTTGGCTTTCTGTGGAGGAGTGGGCTTCTCTCGGTTGCTCTTGGGTGTGGATAGACCATTGGTCTTCATCAGACCTGTCCCCTCATTCCTGTTGATGCTTTGGGTTTTCTCCTTGAGCTGTGCAGCCAGAAGTGTGGCAGCCTCAGAGTTCATATGAGGATGGATGACCTTAGGGCTCTTAGGTGGTTCCTTTGGGGAATCCTTCGGACTGTCTGCACGCTTCTTTTCAGAGGAGGAGCTGTGGAAGTTGCTAATCTTCTTAAGAGCATTCTGAACTACACCGTTAATGTGCTCCAAGTGTCTGGGACTGCTGTGCTCTTCCCCAGACTTCCTACCTCGCAGAGGTTTGTGCTTGCTGGGGGAGCTGTTGATGTCTGCCTCCTTCCCCTCTTGATTCTTCTGCTGCTCACGGCTCTTTTCCTTGGCTTGCTCCTTCATTTTCTGCCGTTCCTCACTCTTTGCAGAACCATCACTAGAGCTCCTCTTCTCCTTTGACACTGAAAGTGCCTTCATTCCCCCCTGCTGCTCTAAATGGGGAGATCCCGGAGTATTTCCATGGATCCACGACACCTTTGGTTTAGTGGATGGATCGGGTGGCCGTGGTTTGGGCTTGCCAGGTGAAGGCGGTGGTTTTCCATTACGCTTGGCTTCTGGGGTAGGAGTGCCATCCCCGTCCTTGCCGCTGCCCTCGTCCTCCTTGGCGTGCTTAGAGAGGCGGGCAATGCGGGCATACAGAGCTCCAATCGTGGACTCAGAGCCACTGGTGGATCCTTCACTGTCAGAAGACTTGAGCAGAGGCTGCTCACTCCCTTCTGGTTTTGTGATGCTGGTGTCTTTGAGGGAGGTGTACTCCCCTGCATCCTCCTCATTAGGGACAGCTGTTGGCTTCTCCGCTGCAGGGCTGGGAGTGCGCTTCTCTTTGCTTTCATTCACAGACTCTGTGGATCATCAACAGGAATTAGTCCATGCTATTAAATATTCAAAACATAGGCACACTAATGCCATTTTTTTTTCAGAAATGATATAAATTCAAAATAGCTATTAATTGGATCAGTCAATGTGTGCAGCCATACATATGGTCAATTTATACTCATTTATGAAGCTTTCATTGGCCTACAGGTATAAAAAACAAACACACAAATACAGAAACAAGCATATAAGTTATGTTTATGTATTATTTTTTTTTATCACATTGAGCAGGAACTATTACAAACCTATTTTCAATTAAAATTTACAACAAGAGCTGATAAAAAATTGAAAACAAAACTATTTTTAAGCATAAGCAATTTGTTTAGCTTGTGCTCAACAGCAGCATTTCAATATTTTTATCTGTGAAGAGATATTCTCCCTCTCACCAGAAAAGGACTAACACGTTTTTACAGGCCTGATATCTGTACATCTTCTTTGATGATCTGTGTACACTGACTTGGAACTCAAACTGGTTTTGATGCAACAGATACAACTAATGCCACTTTTATCAAAAAATTTTCATTAGTAATCTTTAATATTAAATTGTTATTAATTTCTGTCTAAGGCTTGTGTGTTAAATTTATGTTTTTGAAATGAAATCCAGACAGAAATGGAGACCAAAAAAAAAAAAAAAAAAAAATCACAAAGAAAAAACCTGACTTGAATGAATTGCAGAATAAAAACTGATGCAAGGAGTGTTTTCCATCAAGCTCCATGGAGTGAGTCAGTGTTTGGACATGTGCCATATGCTGACTTGACTGTTCCATTTCCTGTTTATGCTCTCTTTATTCTCAAAGCAAAGACCTGGGCCAAGATGGCACACGATAAGGAGCAAACTATCTCCTTAATGAGATTTGCAGAAGGTGAGTCACTGCACAGACACACCGGGGACTCTGAGTGCTTCTTACACACTTGCAGCAGATATGTGTTTATATCAGTGTGTTTGTGTGTGTGTAGAGAGAGAGAGAGAGAGAGAGAGAGAGAGAGAGAGAGAGAGAGAGGCAGAGGGAGAGAGAGAGTAAAGACTCTTAGACAAAAATATATTCATGTGCGTCATTCCAGATAACTAAACGGTTTATTTTCTCTTCTGATGACGCACCTTCATGGGGCACACAATAAACTGGCCCTTCATCTCCGCTCTCGAAGGAAGAGAAAGACTCTTGGGACGACCACGAGGAGGGTGAGGGCTGTTCAGCCACTGAGGGGGGCTCAATGAAGCTGCAGTTGAAGGTGTTCTCTGGGTCATGGTGGGCTACTGAGAACAGAAAACAAACAGAAAAGGCAAAAGGTCAGTCAGAAGACTTGTACCATATTACAAGAACAACAGTCTGTTCTCACACTCATAACAACTACAACAAAGGTCGAAAGGGTTGGTTTAATTGAGTCTCTTGAAAAAATGGGTTTGTACTTAGTTTATTAGTTTTACATGGAAGTGAATCAGGGTTTGAACATTATGGATTTTTTTTTCCAGATATATTTATGTATAAACATGTATTCAGTTGTTTTTATATTTAACCAGTTTTGTGAACAATAGCTTAAATGATTTATGTTTTCCCAAGTAATTTATTCTCAGTGGAGGAACACCTCTATAAATCCATAAAATTAAATTCTCCATTAACCCCAGATTAATTCTTTTTAGCGGTTTAACAGTTACTGAATTCTGGTTGTCCCAGAGAGGCTGCCTTCATAACAGTTTTGAACATTTCGACTGGCCAATATTTGATTTATTATTACCCCTAATCTAAACTGTGAAATACTTCAGAAATGTTCATGTATTGTCATATCTTATTCTAGTCTAGGTTGTATTTATGTGTCAAGGAAACTTTACAAAAGAGGTATTAAACCTTCCACAGATTAATCTTTCTTTAGCTCATCCTGCACTGAATATGCTCCTCACCCACATGTAGGTCAGATCTTCTCTCTCTATCGCTCTATCTCTCCCTCTCCCTCCTCTTCTTTCCCCCTCTTCCTCCCTTGCATTCTGCTGATCCCTCACTCTCAGGACAGCTGTGGTTTCTTTGAGGTGTTTGTGGTTGATCTTCCCATCTGGCTTGAACAGTGAAGTTCTGGCCTAACTGTAATGGGTGTTGACTCAACATGAACGACCACATCAGATGCTCCTGTTTACACACCCAATGACACATGGGTCCAGGCGTTTGTTTAGCCCTTAGATAAACCCTCCACGGAAGGAATCCCCTAACTGTACCAGGACCCTGGCCAGGAACAAATCTGTACTCTTTTGCTGTTGTTGGCTGGTGGAAGACAAGCTAGTTTAAGAGGTCAGCTCACAGGTTATTGAAGACTTTGTGATTTGTAGCAGCAAACATGCCCTACACCATTTACTTTGGATTCCAGCTATAATATTCATTGTTTAAAGAATCATACATTTCACACACTTTGTTTATAGCCTTACTCCATCTCTCAACACTAGTGTTTGGCATTTTGGTTGAAAAAAAAAAAAGTGTTTAATTAAAATTCTGTACAATAAGCTAATTATGATCTAAATAATATCNGAAAAAAAAAAAAGTGTTTAATTAAAATTCTGTACAATAAGCTAATTATGATCTAAATAATATCTGCTTCATCAAGCAACTTTTGGCCAATTGGGAGAAGACAGTTTCTAAGACAAACTTACAGAAATACAACCCTAATAAATCTTATCAAGCTATAATGCCTAAGACTCAGACAAAGAGCAACATGAGCATCCCACTGGAGTCCTGTTTTTCTTTAGAACTGTAATTATAATAGTCACTTGCTTTTTAGTACTGGTCTTTAGCTTACAACTTTAATATAAATTAAACTGCATACAGTTTAATATGTAGGGTTAGAGCCATGGCATGAAAACCTACAGTCTATGTGAGGGCCAAACAAAAGAAAACCAAAACAATGAGCTGAAATCAGCTAAAATGTTGCTTAAGAGTTACAAAGCTGTGTGTTGATTCTCAGTGCACTCAGAACTACAAACTATGCTTTCAGATTACAGTGTGTCATCCGAATTATTGTTATAGCAACAGTCACAACAATATCACTAAAAGTGACACGCTCCCAAAAAAAAGTATATTTTGAGTCTCAAGCACTTGCCTCCTGTAAAGTTGAGAGTGAGTGTATAAATTTGTATTTAGATTCACAATAATTATACTAGAATCCAATTGTGACCTCAAACCACATCTGCAGTGCAATCCTCCATTGTCTATACGCTCACTCTGTAGCTAACAGTATCTTTACCAAGTCTTTACACACACAACCCTTACAGCTCACAAGCACGTGAGGTCCTGCTTCCTGTTCAGCCACTGAACACACATTTGTCAAGCTGTCAGTGAGCAAGAAAGAGTGCTTCAGACCAATGGAAGAGCTGGTGGAAAAAGCTCAAAACAATGTGTACATGCACTTGCTGCAAACTTCACAAGGTTGTGCATGATGACTGAAACATGAAATTATCTGCATATGAGTGACAGGGTGGCATATGAATGGACAGTGGAGAAACAGACTATGCTGCTGGAGTGGTTTGGGAAGATTCCTTGGATGTCTTTTTATTTATTATTTATTTATTTTTAAACTTTTTTAATGTATTGAAGTTAATTCATCATCAGAATCTATATGACTATAGCCACCATTCTCCATCAGTGGAAAAACTCCAAACTTTTTCATGTTTGATATTCAGGTCAGGACAGGTCAGGTCAAGAGCATTTTCTGGGCTGCGTGTTGCTGCAGTCCACCATACAATGGAAATGCCCCGGGTCCCAGTTGGCAACCATCCTGGCAGACACAGTCCATCCCCATCTCGCGGAGGCCCCCATCCATTTGCCACAGCCAGGTATTACGTGGGCGTCCCCTCAGCTTGGTCCAGTCACTGGGGTCCTCAGCAATGAGGCACCTGAGTGCTGAATCTCCTCGCAAAATGCATCACATGGCCTCAGTGTCATAACTGTCGCTCCCTCACAATGCTGGTGATTGGTCTCAACCAGGCCTCCCGGAGCAACTGCTCATTCGACACAAAGTCAAACCAGTGGTACCCAAGGATTCTCTGGAGAGACCAAGTACCGAAGACATCCAGTCATTGTCTCAAGCCAGTGGTTAGTGTCCAGGTCTCACAACCATAAAGTAAGACCGGGAGCACCAGGACTCTAAAGATTTGGATCTTCATCTTCTTGCAGAGATATTGGTCCCTGTCCAGTGACCCTGAGTTGATACTTGATACTCAATATATACAGTATATATATATATATAATTTATTTATTTATTTTTATTTAATTAATTTTTATAAAAAGCTTGTCCCATGTTCAGTATATTTGTTCATTTCACATTCCCAGGGTAACACCATCTATCAGCGTACCTCCCACCATGTGACTTTCTGATTTTCTTTTCTTGACTTCAACTTCAAAAGTTTCTCTGATACCACTTTGTTTTGAAATTATATGTATATATATATATGTGTGTGTGTGTGTGTGTGTGTGTGTGTGTTTTCTACTTAAAAAGNATTATATGTATATATATATATGTGTGTGTGTGTGTGTGTGTGTGTGTGTGTTTTCTACTTAAAAAGAAACTAAATCAAATGACACAATAAACACGACTGTCTGATACAATTTAGAATCTCAAATATTATTCCTATTATTTCTCCATTAGTGGTTTTAAAGATGGGATATTTTATGAAGTTTCTGTGGTCTTGATTACATTTTTCAAACCAACTTCATGTAAAACTAGATTGGGACTTTTTGAGTTTGTGTGGTCATACTGTGTGTTTTACTGTGTTACTCTAGAGTGAATAATGACATGTGCAACTTGTCTACAGTAAGTGAGAACTGATTCAGTACAAGACAATGAATAACAAGACCAAAAATAACAGCAGTTTTGATAGATTGATACTGTGTGGAGCAGACTTCCACCCAAGTGCACCCACAGGTGATTATAACAGGATATCCTGCACACCCAGAATAAATACCAAAGTCATTTGTATGTACATCTTAGATGGTTGTGTCAACATCGCTGTTACCCACATGCAGTTATTTAAAGTGCCTTGAGGTGTAGGTGTAAAAGTATCGCAAAGTTCAAAACCATTTCCAAAATGTAACATTGACCAAATATTCTAACTGGAATAAGTATAAAAAAGTAGGTCATCTTTGTACAGTCAAATGCTAAAATCAGTATACTGTATATTGAATCAAAATATTTGTGCAGAGGTGTGTATGATAAAAGTACTAGATAGAAGGGCACTCATAGGAGGTCATACCTCCACCAGAGCTGAACAAATGATAGAAAAATTGTATTCTTCTAACAATGTACTGGCCTAAAGTATTTGTCTAACTGTATCTCAGCAGCTACTAAAGATACATCACAACCATTTATAGGCTACTGAATCAGCATCATCTCAGCGATACATTAGTGGTTGTTGCATGTTTCTGCACTATTTGTTGCTCTACAGAAATTCCATTTATGTGCCCCCTGTCCAACAATACATTTAAGTCTGTCTGATCTCATGCCCCATCTTGGCCAAATTACATTTAGGTTTTTTTTGTTTTTCATTGAGAATGGTGTATTACTTTTGAAGAAATTGACAAAAATGTTAAAAATGCCTTATCTTAGAATGCTGAGAAATCATTTAAAATTTTCTTCCAACAAATCTTCCAAATTTGAATGGGTTATTCCTTGGGCCATGTCCCACCCTTCCATCAAGTTTGTTCAAAATTGTTTTTAATGTTTTGAATAACACTGCTAACAACTAACAATCCAACTAGCCAGCAGACACTGGTTAAACAGAGTTTAAAATATTTTTATGTGAGTTTCTGCTAAATAAAAAAAAAAATGCAGTCAACTTCAGTATAAAGCATTTAAAATGTATTAAGACAACCTGTTCTTTGTCTATATGTTTGCCCTTGTGCAAGACACTGTGCAGCAGCAATGTAAAAGCAAAGACTCTGAGGAATGGAGGAATGCAGAGCAGCTAAAGACTTCACTTAAACTAGTCAGCAAGATAACACATGGGCATTTTGCAACATTGCTTGTGAGCAATGGTGAACAACTGCTGTCCTTGAAAGCTGGTCTCTCGAGACTTAGTGTCTAGATTCTATAGACTGGACGCCACTGTGATCCCTCCCTGCATGGAGGCTAATGCACAACAGGGCATTATTGACACATCCCAGCTGCAAAGCTAAACTACCACAGTTGTTCAGTGGGGGCATACCTTTAAAGAGCTGTGTGCTAGTGGTACTTTGGCTTAGTGAACGCCAACATGGGGGTCAGGACCCTGCCAAGGGGTTGCAAAATAGATCAGAGTGTCACAAACTAATAGCAGAAAGATGATAGATACAAAAAGAACCTATTTTAATGATATGCAAAATGATAATTATTTATCTTTTTTGATTTGTTCAAGGAAAACATGGGGTATTTTTTCCCTAACCCTAACCCTAACCCTGACCTTAACCCTAATCAGGCATAAGAAATGTTTAAATAAAAGTACCTGAGATAGCCAAAATCACTCTTTGGTTCAACTGTTCACAACCCACAATGCATACAACCTGGGTTGAAGGTGCATATTCCTTCATTTCAAGGTATCACAAGCAAAAAGGTTTGGGAATAACTGCTCTGGAGGTTAGACAGCATGGCTGTGACAAAGGGTTGCTGAGTCAAGAGCAACTGACTTTAACATTTGTTCACCTTGATTCCTGCACTTTACAGAAGCTGCAAGGTTGTGATTTTTTTTTTTATGTGTTAACTGCATAAATGTGAAGCAGATTGTTGCTGCAAACACGTTTGCAAGATACAGACAAGTAAAGATGAAAAAAGCAGGTGGTGCTGCTCTCAACACATACTGGGAAAGTGATTAGATACAGACAGACATGAATTTTTAGTGAGTGCAGTACATATCCTTTGGATGGAATGACAAACCAAAATCATGTAGCCTTAATTTTGCCAAGAGGGCAATAGGTGACAGTATGTACAAAACTATTTCTCTGAGGCTAGCTATGCTAAGCCGTAAGGAGAAAATGTCTTCCTTCCCTTCCACCCTGTTTCTTTTTTTCCTATTGTCTGCCACATCTGTTGACGCTGACCCTGGTGTGGATAAATCACAGTTCTGACACGGACTGGGGTAAATTTGACCACTTCCTGTTTCCAGCCCCATTGGGCCCCCTCTGGAATGTGTGTATGCAGAACTGTGTAGCCCCAGTCAGAGTTAGAGTTTCAAAACGTTGGCAGGCCACGCTACCGTGGGTAGGCCAACAAAAAGCAGAGTAAAATTAATCTGGATAAGACAGAGCAAAAAGAAGAGAGAGAGATTGACCAACCATAAGAGGTTGGAATGGGCATTGAGGTCTGTTCTTAAACTGAAAATGATAGATGGTAGTCTGCTGCTTGATAAGATGGAAATCAGAGAAAGAATGTGAATTGCGTGTTTAAGTGTAGACACTTCTCAGTATCTTTATATCAATGTATGAAATGGATGATTTGTTTTAACAGGCATTTGGCTAACAAGCAGTAATGTTGGTTTTTCATGGTTAAGTCAGACTGTGCACAAATGAGCATATTAATGTCCCTGCATTGTATTTTGACACAGGCGTAATGGAGACAAATTCTAGCTTATATAATCAGCTGGATATCCAAGGAAGCACATGCTGCTCAGACAGGGAAAAGAAACCAGGTCATCATACTTAACTCATTCCACACCACAATGATTTCAACCAGCCCCTTTTAAAGCATCATATTATAATGCTTCATAATGATGCCTAAGCTGAAGCAAAGACTGTGCAACATGGTGGATAGAGCATAATCCATCAGTGTAGCTCAGATAAACTTGATTAATCTATTTATTTAATAAATAGAATAGAAAACAAATAGAAGAGCACTCAGAGTGCACACTTCCGCCAAGGCTGAACAAGACTAGAAAAAATTTGCCTTCTTTTCTTTTTCTTTCTTTCTTTTTTTCTTCTGTCTGCATATGTAGTTGTGGTATGTGCCAAGATTGACATAACTGTTTTTTATATATATGCAATCTGATCTAGCAACAGACAGATAATATATAGTGCGTAGGTAAATTTGCCTTGTTCTAATAAAATACAGACATAAAGAAAATAAAATGGCTCTCATAAACACAATGTTTATCTGACTTTAACCATATTAGTGGTTGTTGATGCTTGTTCAATTTGTTTCTATACAGTGATTCCATGAATGTGCACCATGTTCAAGCACCATATTTCAGTCTGCCAGATCCAGATTCTTATCCAGATCTCAACCAGATTATCTATTGATAGTCTATCATGAGATAAATATGTATGCCTGTTTTGGTTTTTTTAAGATTTGTGTGAGATTTGACAAAATATTGCACAATATTGAGAAATCAGTTTTTCTTTTTTTAAATTCCTGGAACTGTCCCTCAATCCAGACCTGCACTGAAATTTAATGGGCTCTTCCCTAGGCTATGCCCCACCCTTCCACCAAATATCGGCAGAATTGGTTCAAAACATTTTTGGTAATCTTGCCAAAAATCAAACAATCTAAAGTGAAAACATATCCTCAGTGGCAGAGCTGACATGACGCATCTGCTACCGCATGTATGTACTGTTTAAAAATAAATAAATAAATAAATTTAAAAAATCATATTTTCCAGCTCTTGGAAAAGTTTGAAACTCCACAAAAATAAAGAATTACAGAATAGTTATTGTTATGGTGACATTTCACTTCTGTCATTGCACCTATTGATGTTTGTCAAAATAAATAAATAAATTAATTAATTAATTAATTAAATTTAAAAAATCAACTTAGTGCTATGTCATAGTTAGGAAGAGCCAGACAACTGTAAATAGCGTGTTACTCATACAGAAAGCACAATGCTGAAATCAAATTAGGAAATGGGGAGTGATTCTTTTAAAAGCTAAAACTGCATACAAAACCTGTACAGAAGCAGTCATGTTAATAGTGCGTTGGGGGTTGAAAGATGTCCTCAGCATATCTAGCCTGTCCACTTTAAAAAAGCCTGGGGTCACAGAAAGACCAATCACAGACCACGAGACCTCCGCATGGAGCAGGAGCTCAGCATCCACCCAAACAGTGCACCCTTTCATAGCGTGTCACTCACCACCACCTGGGCCCCCAGACAACCATCGGCCTTCTTTTAATAACACAGCCTTCTCCTTAGCCCAAGAAAAAGTTTCTTGGTGAAGAAGAGATGGAAACGAGTAAAGAAAAAGAGAAGAAAAAGCCTCAGTTTAGGGTTGTAATAATATGAACACATGGCATTTGAGGGTGCCAAGAATAATAAGGGGCTCTAAAACCAGTGCATTCCTTTTAAATGAAACCCCATACTAGCCTGGCAGCCACCATACACTTTTCAACCCTATCCATCATTTAAGAGGCAGGCAGACTAAGGTAGCGCTGGAGTCAAACACTCTGTCTGACTGCCATTGATTGCTGTCATTGACTCTGCTGACAGGGAAAAAGCACTGATCATTTAAAAACACTGATCGTCACTGAACCCACAGTTTGTAATTCTCTCTGAACATACCTGTGTTACATGTCAATATCAGCATCACTACATTCAAGAACTATGTGTGTGTGTTCATGCGTTGGCTATTAATGACACTAAGAATGATGAATTTGAGTGAAGCAGATTGTGTACAAGCACCAGAGAGGTTGATTACATAAAATGAAGCAATGCAGTGGGATATAAGAAAGAGTTTTTGAGGCTTACCGACTACTTTGGGCAGTTTCTGTCGCCTCAGTGGAATACGAGGAAGTTTAGTGCTAATTCTGCTGAATCGTCCGCACAGGATCCGCTTGGCTTTCTTGCTGTTAGGAGAGTTGTCTTGGTTAGGACTGAAAAGGGATGACGCCATAGAAATCAAAATGAATCATTCAAAAGAGGCATATTAAATGTGGCCCTGTGCCTCATCCATTGAGCTTAGGGGCGACTCACATTGCTACTCAAACTGTAACATCAATATTTAAAGCTACTTAAAATACAATTTATATGCATTTATTCTTATAACGCCATGGTACCTATGAGAAAGGGGGGGGGGGGGGGGGNAGAATAAAATATTTTCCCTTACTAGAGTGTGCAGAAGCTGCTTTGTGAGTAGGGAAAGCTGCCTAGCTGGGAACTCCAGACCTTATCACCCACCTCTGTGCAGGGCAAGTTACCTATCTGTCACTCACTTGTGGTTGTCCTTGTGTCGACAAAGGCAGCAGCAGCACAGCAGCGAGAGGAGTACGATCAATAAAAAGGAAACCAGGGTTCCGGCCGCAATCACACCCATCCGCTGGTTGGGTTCTGCAAGACGAGATGCAGGGAATTATGGGTGTGCCACACTGGTGCAGAGAAACTCTGAATACCAATTTCAGTAAATCTTTCTCTCTGACATCACTAACACAAAAATCCTAAAACTGTATTAATGCATTCATATGACAAGTGACATGTTAGATCACTTTTGTGTGTATGTAAGCTTTGCAAATATGATAGCTCTGATAACAAAGACAGAGTATGGAGTTTTGTTTATAGTTTCTTGACATGTGAAGCTGTGGAAACATTGCAAAAGAGTGAAGTGTACCATTAATCTTATCTTCCTCAAGACATAGGAGAGCTTACCCCTTTATCTGTGATTTCCTGCAAGCAACTTCCTTCCCTCATCCCCTCTTCACTCCCCTCCTCTCCCCATAACTCACTGATGATTTATTAGCACACCCCCCCGTCTCAAAGTGGGATACACCCCAAAGATAACAAGTGCTGTATTGCATATATGGCATTTGGCGCCCATGAGGACAGATGACACAAGAAGAAAAGCAGGTCATCAGTTAAAGGGTAAGCAGGGGTGGCCTTCGGGTTCTTAGACTGTCACGTAAGGCTGAGATGGATGGTAGAGCAGCCTGGGTGTGGTGTGCTGTCATTGCTCTCTACTCACAGCTGGATAAAGGATAGGAAAGGCAGTGAGGAGGTGAGGCAAAAGCGGCAATGTCCTATGACATCATCGACCCACCTGCCACAGCCCAACACATCCACTGGCCAAAATCCCTGGTGAGCTTTGTTTGGCGCACTACAACATTCTCACTGCCTTGGCCTATCACCTCCTCTTTCCACCTTTTCCTTTGCACTAGTCTACTATCTATTTCCCTCTTCCAAATTGTCTTTTTTTTTTCATTTTCCTTTTTTCCATCTCCCTCATTATTNCCCCCTCTTTTCCTCTCTCTCTCTCTCTCTGGCTGGACAGGAAAGGAACAGAGCCAACAAACACAGCCATAAAAAGGACACCAGTCTTGGTCTGGAAACACTATCAAGGCTCCGCTATGTTAACTCTCCCACAACACACACAGGCCTGAATAGATGTGTTTGTTGTTGCTGTGTGTGCAGCCAACTATTAGACATTTAATACACATGCATAAGTAGACATTTGGACAGACAAACAATCCAGAGGGCCTAACTTCTTTGTGTATGTTTGTTTTTATCTCACAAAATCCTGTCAAGTATAACAACCACAAGGTTTATGACTATCTCTTCAAAAAAAAAAAAAATAAATAAATAAAATAAAAGTAAAAAAAAAAATTAAAACAGAGAAGGTTGTCTTACGGAGATAGCAGGCACCAGACACAGGATCACAGTTCTTGTCATGACAAGAGCAAGTCTGGTTGCAGTTCACACCATACTGACCAGGCTGACAGGTCATATTGCAGCTTGAGAAGAGACAAAAAAAAAAAAAAAAAANAAAAAAAAAAAAAAAAACATCTGGTGACTGTTCATTCCAAGTAAGATATGTAAATAATGTATAAATGTACAAAAAGAGAGAAAGGGGATAGAAGCCAAGTGAGTTTCGTTCTGTGACTTCTGCCGGAATTTTAGTTTTTAATTCCAAAAGTGCACTTGTTCAGTATCTATTTAAAAAAAGCATGCCTCAAAACACAAGCGCATTTCTTCAGCTACGTTCCAATGAAATAAAAGCATGAGACAAACTAATATTAAATCCATAGGGCCTTTTCATTGTGCATTGTAGAGCTGCCAAGGGCATAAACATAAGATTTTTGAGTATGAGGTGTCTTATGACTTACTAGGTCCCATAAAACCCCGGGTCACACAGGCACTCTCCGGTGACAACATGACAAACGCCATTAAAACAGTGACTGCAGTCGTTCTCGCAGTTCTCGCCATATGTGCCGTTGGGGCAGCGCACCTCACACCTACCACACAAAGAAAGAATGCCATGATTATAGTCATTATCAAGAGCTAGAGAGTATGAGTCATGGACCATCAGACCAGCTTCTTTTAGCGCCATATTGCATGCTGCTGAGGCATGCAAAATGGCACTAAAAGAAGCTACTCGCTAAAAGCATGGACACTATGTCTTTAACTGTCAAAGACTGATCAGCGTATAGTATTATGTTTTCTAGTAGTGTGTATGTGTGTGTGTGTGTGTGTGGGTGGGGGGTTCATACCTGTCCCCAATCCAGCCGGGGTTACAGTGGGAACATTTGCCATGAATGGGGTNTGGGGGGTTCATACCTGTCCCCAATCCAGCCGGGGTTACAGTGGGAACATTTGCCATGAATGGGGTCACAATGGTGTCCGTCTTTACAGGTGGGACACACTTCCTGGCAGTTTTCACCAAAGAAACCCTTGGAGCAGAGCTGATCACACCGTGTACCGTTCCAGCCTCTGTCACAGGTAATGCAACGTCCTTCTGTCACCTTACAGGGCTGCTGGCCCTTGCAGTGCCCACACCTAGAGTCAGCCAAGGAACACATTAAATGAATTTTTTTATTTTGCTTATATTGAAATTCTCCTGTGAAAAGTGTTTAAGGATCTGAAACATGAACCAAAGCATCAGTATTTTTCTTTCTGTTTGTCACTGTAATCATCAGTTAGATAAACCACTTTAAACTAACTGTGTTCTTCTTGGACTATAGCAATTCTGTGATTCTGCAACATGTGAGAATAGCTTAGTCCATGGAAGGTAAAGCACTTAACCTCAATTGGTTTTGCATGTTGGCAGATGACTGTAGGATAATGTGAATTCCAAGTCCCACGTCTCTCTTTAACATTCTCCACTGAGTAACATGTTCACATATTTTAAGGCTTAATCAGCTGCAGCATACATCAAATCTTATTTCCTATCAAAACCATAAACTACATCATAATATGGATCAGACAGGGGAACTCAACACTAGGCATCTGTAAAAAGCTGCATGTTTCCTATATTGAAACAGTACATTTGCTCTCTGCCAGGATTTTTTCCTCACCTATTCCTGCAGTTTTGTCCGTAGAATCCGGCAGGACATGGCTCCCTGCAGAACTTCCCACGGTAACCTGGTGTGCAGGTACATGAGCCATCTGCTTGGTTGCACTTGCCATGAATACACTGACAGTATCGTTCACACCTTGGACCCCACAGCCTTTCTCTGCACTGGCACCGTCCCGTGAACTGGTCACATGGTGAATTGTTACAGTTACACTGGATTGCACAGTTCCTCCCTGTCCAGCCAGGATTGCACAGGCAACGCCCTGTCATCGCATCACACATGGAGTTGATGCTGCAGTAGCAGTTGTTGTTGCACTGGGGACCCCAGACACCAGGGTGACATGTGCACTTGCCCGTCTCTTGGTCACACTTGCCCTTTTGGCATAAGCATGCATTCTCACAGTTAGGTCCCCAACGATTGTGGTTACAGGTACACGCGCCAGTCAAGTCATCACACTGGCCATTTGGGTAACAGTGACATTTCCCCTTGCAGTCAGGGCCCCAGAATTGAGGAGGGCACTCTGTAAAAAAGACAATACTGCAATCAGGAAATCAGCAGAATTTCCTTTGGTAAAAAAAATAAATAAATAAATAATAATAAAATAAAATAAAAAAAATACACTAGTGCAGTAGATTCCACTTTTCCTGTAGTTTGCTAACTCTCATTGAGAGCTAAAGATTGTATTACGAGGTAAAGTGAGTGTTCATTCATTTGACCTTAAATAACTGTAATCAAGAGATAGTTGTTACAAAAGGACAAAAATGTGAATAATAAATAATTTTTAAAAATCCCTTACTGGTGTCACAGCTAGCTCCGAAATATCCATGACGACAGCGGCATTCATTAGGCCTGACACACACCTCATTTTCCTTACAGGTGAAGTTTCCCTCACAGAGAGCTATTGTGAACAAGAACAAATCACATTATTCAACTGACATGCATACTGGGATATATTCAATATATGACATGAACTGATAAATG
Organism: Lucifuga dentata; assembly: GCA_014773175.1. Taxonomy (NCBI): domain Eukaryota; kingdom Metazoa; phylum Chordata; class Actinopteri; order Ophidiiformes; family Bythitidae; genus Lucifuga; species Lucifuga dentata. The sequence goes on from VXCM01005141.1 coordinate 73,543, forward strand.
TTAGATACATACGTGTCACACACTCATCCCCTAGCTGTCCCCATCCACTGCAGCACACAAGTCTTGATGACCTGGAAAAGGAGTTGTCAGAATGAGAATGAGAGGGCAATGATAAAACACCAACCAAACACAGAGTAAGACAACACCAAACAGCATCCATGCCCAACCTACAGCTCCTTCGATCATTGATGTGGCTGATGCTGAATTCTCCTAAAGTAAGCAAAGTATTGTACATGACACATATGCTTAGTACATGATCATGTTTATCTATCTATCTATCTATCTATCTATCTATCTATCTATCTATCTATCTATCTATCTATTTATCTGTCTATCTATCTATCTATCTATCTATCTATCTATCTATCTATCTATCTATCTATCTATCTATGTATATCTTATATGGATAAGAGTACACATACAGTATACTTTTATGGCAGTTTTTTTTTTTTTTTAAGATACACAGTACCTGTACAATCTTATGCAATCCCGTACAACAGCCCCACAAACGCATCCCTACAGTTTTGAAGGTTATAATGTTCAGTTGTAGTTGCTGCTGTTTTATTCAAAGGTGTTTCAAATACTTTGTCCTTAATATGAGAAATTAGTGTGGTCAAAATGCCAGAAACACCAACAACAGCACTGAGACACAAGGTGCTAAGGTGTTGTGCCACCATGACCTGCCAGAACAGCTTCAGTGCACCTTGGCATAGATTGTAGAAGTCACTGGAACTCTACTGGAGGGACTGAGCACTTCTTCTAAGAAATAATAATTCATTTGGTGTTTTAGGATGGTGGTGGAGAGTGTAACACATTGGTCTAAAATCTCCCATAAGTGCTGTGTTGAGCTCTGGTGAATACCAAGGTCATGACATGTGATTCACATTATTTTTATACACATAAAACCATTTTGGTGACCCTCATGTCCTATGGATGAGGGTATTGTCATCCTGGAAGAGACCATTCCCATACATTTTATGCTAAGATGCACTAAAACTGTTCTGGTGGCTTGTGATGGCCCAGCACCTTATTAAGCCACTTAAAGTTGGGTTTTCCATTAATGTGTCACCCATCTATATATAAAATATAAAATATATTGCAGTATAACAATAACATCACCACTCACTATTGCCTCAAAGAATACTTTTTTTTTTTTTTTTTTTTTTTTTTTTTTTTTTTTTTTTTTTGCAAAGCTATTGTCTGCAATTGGGTTTTGATACAGCTGTACATTGTAAACTGGTAACTCAGTGTAGATTCAAAAGGCCTTAAACCTTCTTCATTTTTCAGTGCCAACAGCTACAGAATGCCCATCCTATGAAATATCAACTAGCCTATGAAATATCAACCAAGCTGAACCATTCAGACAATGGTGTCATGAGTTATTAGCATTGCTGGGGAAAGCTAGCCAAGTTTGGATGAAAGGAGGAGTGTGAGTATTAAGAGTTTTAAATCTGTCAAAAAGAATGGATGCTTCGCCTCTTCCTCCCACGCCTGTGACTCTAGCAGGCCCCCACAACATGTCAGCTTCCCCACAAGTGTTTGAAGATGGCAGTTTGTTTTCAACAGTGAGCTGAAACTGTTTGTTATCCTGCCAAACTAGGCACGTGGTAGAGATCACAGGTCTAACCTTTGTATTCTTTATTGTGATGAAAGAAGAGGTTTTTGTGTTATTGCTATATAGACATATATAGAACTAGCTTGAAACTTCTGCATCTGTCTGCCTCCAAATTCTGACAAACTCCAGTCAACATGTATGGAGTTGACCCTTGTTGACCCTTTAACATGCAACCAATCCATGTCAGCATTAAGGAAGAAAGACTGCATTGACTGTGATGTGTGGAACTTAACCTGGTGTTTAGAAGCAAAGTTGAATTCCTGTTTGTCTTTCATTGCTGCAAACACAATGTACTAACTGCCTCTGTTAAGGTCTTCAATAGCTGCTACATCACATGGCTAAACTCTTCTCACGTTCCCAGACACTCTTTTAGGAATGTTTGTTGCTAAAAAAAACAATGAGTGTTGAAGGCCTCTTCAAATAGTTAAATTAGGATGAACTGCTAGTCCCCCAGATACAGTGGTTTTCTAAAGATAGGGCCCATAAAGGAACTGCTGACTAGTGATGATAAATGCTAAACTACTTCCTTCTATTCATCATTATGAATCAAATCAGAAAAAAGGAAAATGGGAAAACAAGTGTGTGAATACTAAAACAAAGGCAAAATGTCAAACTTGTCAAACGGTTGACAACACACTGAAAACTTCACAGAGGTTATTCTTAACTCTTACCTTAAATTCTTAACAATGCATTACAAATTAACACACTTAATCTACTTTGAAGAGCTGCTCTTGATTGCTTTACATTTCAGTCTGAATAGCACTCAAAACTGCAGTATCAGACTTTAAAGACAAACTATTTCACTTTTCCTTGAGGACTAATTTTCACTGGTTTAGTTTTCAGTGAGGTCAAGCATTCTTCAAGAATGCTTGAGATGTTAAAGATTCTTTAACATACAGTAGGATGAGAACATGGTTTCTATCACAACTCTTTTTTGCCTTATTGGACTGTTTATTGCCTGCCACTAATTCCAGAATTCACAGAGGTCAGTCCAACAAACCTTGAATGCCTCAGTTAGCAATTGAGGACATTTTTCATTCTGCAATAGGGGTCCCAAAATCTCAGCTATAATCCTTGCAGTCATAATCAAAATATATTTTTGGCCTTCTAAGCTTTGGCAGCATGATGTTGCTTGGATATTTGAATTCCATGAGTAAAACTTTTCTTCATTTTCACATGACTGAGCTTTATTTTGAAGTACCAGTTGTTAACCAAAATATTCCCAGTATAAATTCTCATAAAGTCTCCTATCCCTCATCTTAAAAAGTACACCATAAACTACCACGTTATCAGTTGGTGCCACGAAGACTCAAAGGTCAGTGAGAGCGCCTCTATCGAGTATTGCAAACACAGCAAGCTCCAGATGTACACATCTGGATGGCTGCTTTCTGTGGACTCCTCCTCCTGCTGCGGTGGACTGTGAACAAGTTAAACACATTCTGTTTTAAAAGTAAAGCTATTTGTTGAAATTTACGGTGATACTTGACCGTCTTATCATGAAAAGCGAAAACAAAATCTTGGAGGATGACAGCAGTTTTTGAAATTCGACAGAAAAAGCAACTCTTTCGCATATGAGTTCCGCTATTCGTGTAATGCCAGCTCTGCCAAAATGTTCCTTTTTAAGCAAGTAGTTGTGTCTCGTTACTCGGTGTTAAATTCATTTTTTGACACAAACAAGAAAGATGACTGAGCTAAATACATATCACTTGGTAATACAGTTTCAATTTCAATTTCAATAGTTTTCTTTTTCTGTTTTTTTTTTCTTTCTTCTTTTTTTCAGGAAAAGTATACTCAAGGAAGGCAACACATTAAAAAAAAAAACTTTCGGACAAGCTTATTTCCTATGACAATGCTTGAATCACATAAAAAAAAAAAAAAAAAAAAGTTGTTCCGCAATTGATGCTTATGCTTACCCTTTGCACACATTCCTGCCTTTAGAATTCAGTTCTTGGCTAAAACTGAAGCAAAAAAACAGACAAACCAACGCAACAACAGCAAATGAGTTTTTCAATTCCATTGTACAAACAGCAGCATCCTTCTAGACTCCTTTTTTACTCCGCATTCCCCCTCTCCTGTGGTGATGATAACTTTTCACTGGACTTTAAACGCTCCAATTTGTTTCACGCACATAATCCAAGTGATGGTAAACTTTACGTTATCAAATCCTTATTCGAAAACGGGATTTTAAAAAGCCTTGCCACCACTTACGCCATCGACAAACTCAACAGCTGAAAAAGTGCACAGCGACAGAAATCCCAAGAGCCCAGTTGAAAAAAAAAAAAAAAAAAAAAAAGTCATAAAACCCAAACTACAACTTCAAAAACGCAGGATTCTACCCTATAATGCGTCATTAATTCCATGAAATCATCACTAAAAGAAGTCATCACGCAAAACACATGGTTCCAGAAATTCCATAATGAAGTAAAAACATGTTTTTGTCATTGTGTCCTCAAAGTGCATGGAAATGCGTGGATTAACGATGATCTTGACCAAAAAACGCATATAAAGCAAATTATCCTCCTTTTCCTTTTTGGTCTCGGAAGAGAAGTGCTTACTGCTTAATCCGTAACTTTTGTCCTCTCTTGCGCTCTCAGGAGTGGCAGGAGGGAAATTCCTGATTTGTTACTCTATCTTTGGCTTTGTGCGCCATGCGTGCGCCACCAAGTTTACACAGGCCTGCGTGCAACAGGGGTCTGAACGGCCGTGGTAAAAATGCATTATAGCCATACATATCGTAATCACAATATTTTAACTACATGGTTAATAATGTGCGGGGTTATGATAAAAAAAAATGTATTTCGATTTTTTAAATATGATAATTATCATCATCATCATCATNCGGGGTTATGATAAAAAAAAATGTATTTCGATTTTTTAAATATGATAATTATCATCATCATCATCATGATGAACCCTATCTGCATAAATCACATCCAATATCTGTTTTTCCAGATTTATCTTCAACACAACTTAGTCTGTATGTTATTAGTCTGATAATTTTGTAATACTTCATATATATTTTTTATATCAGTTGTGGTTGATCGTGGTGTGTGTGTGTGTGTGTGAGAGCGCGCGCGCGCACGCGTCTGTACATCTGGGGANGCTCCCCCGTCTGTCAACACAGACGAACTACTACTGGCATATGGCAGGTTCTGCACTAATCTCTGAGTTCCGTTTTTATTAGATACATGCACAACCTGATGCAATCAAGGTATCGACCTTGAAACAAATCCTACCATTTCTGAATTTTGTAATGTTCATGTTTTTTTTTTTTTTTTTTNTTTTTTTTTTTTTTTTGTTAATACTGTGTCAGACAGGTTTTGATTCTAATCTGGCAATTCCTGAGGCCTTATAATCGTTTTGTTGTTTTGGACTTATAAAATTATAAGAGCAAGTGTTTATAATATTTTTTCCATCCATCCAGAAAACAATGACACTATGGCCTCAAGAATCAACACCTTTTTGACTACCATAACTGAAATTTGTAAACTTTAACTTTTACAGACCATGGACTGTATTAGACTGTGTAGCTGTAACTTAAATGTAAAGTAACTGGTAACTCAGTGTAGGTTACTCTGTAAGGTTTAGATTGTTATACAGTTATACTCCGTAACGAAAGTGTGTATGCTGTAGGTTAAATCTCACTACTCATTAAGATGTGGAAAAAATTATTAAATTATTCAGTAACAGAGTGTGTCCAATCAATTGCAAGTGCCGTGTCCAAAGGTTTTACTTCAGTAAAAGTAAATAAGTAGGCCTACAATATTAGTGGTAAAAGGTTACTGTAATATTAGGTGGAGGTTTTCATGTTTTCAAAAGAAGGAAAGCAAGAAAGCCAAGAAAGAAAGAAAGAAAGAAAGAAAGAAAGAAAATAGTATACTTTTATTGACAACAGTCACATCCAATATATCCCACCTAATATAATTCTGCAAAGTAGCCTAACTGTAACTATAGCCTCAAATGAGGTAAAATATACCAAAAATAGTCCAGTCTCCCAAAATGAAAAGACAGGAAATATTCAAGTAAAGTATTTCAAAATAAAGAATAAAGAATAGTTCCTGTAGTCTAACTTCGACTGTAAACAAAACAGCTGGTTGTCAGCCAATCAGAAGGCGCTAATTTGACTATGCGTGCTTCCTACTGTATAAATACAGCAGCATGCTATGCAACCGGATGTCTGCGTAACATCAACACAGCGCCGACATCCAGAAACTCCTTGGCAGATGTTTTATATCAAAACCCTGCCAGCCCTGACACGGGCAGGGTCGGACAGTCCCTTTAAACGGTTTGCAGTATACACCGTGACCTTCTCTTCCTCCACCGCCTCCTCGGCTCAAGCGGAGCAAGATGTCAGCAGCAGCAACGTCCAACGTCAACCGGCCCGGTCGGAGTGTTCCGGGCAGCACGGGAGAGGAGGCACCACCGCCTCCGCCGTTAATGGGCTTCTCGTAGACTTTGACCAAAGCAAGGAGGCTTACAGGAGCAAAAACTCATTAGAGCTTCTCAGGAGTTTGGTGGTTTTCAAACTCTGCTCGTATGACTTCCTGATTGAAAAGAATAAAGAGGTAATCAGGAGCTCACCTTGCCGCCTTAAAGTCAATTTGACCTGCGTCTGTTGTGCTGGCAGTAGCTAAAATTGCTTACGTACTTGACCACTTAATGATGCTTGTTGAGAAAATTATAAAAAAAAAATAAAAATAAAAAATAGACAAGTCATATACATCTTTGAACATTTTAATTTAAAGTCGATGTCAAAACCAAAGCAAATTCAGTCCACATGACGTCGGAAAAGATGTCTTCAGACTTCGCAGCTATTAGCAGCTATTAATACAAGCTTTTAGTAGCTATTAACATCTATTAGGTATTAATAAACGCAGCTGTTAAACAATCACTGTATCAGTTATGTGTAAATACCGTATATGCTCTTAAAGTGCCAGTCCTTATTATCTTTAGCTTCCTAAACCTGAGCTAGTCACATTTAATTAAATGTTGTAAAGTGGTCATTATGTATACAGTATATAGTTCTGTTATCCTGTTTTACAAACATTAATGATGTAAACAAACATTTAACAGCATCAGAAAACAGTTACCTAGATATTATTTTAGTTTTAGTCACACGATTTGGCGGTGACAACTGTTTCCAGTCATCGTTTTGATGACTTGAATTTTGAATTATTGTGTTGGAGCTATCACTGAGTTTACATTAGGATCCCAGAATCTTGTCTAAAATTGTATAGCAGTAGACCTATTTGTCAGAGTGTTATTGACACAATTATATTATGCTGTAACCTTGGGGGCTTTGAGTTATTTTCAAAGTAAACATTATGTAAACTCCAGTTGTGTGTCAGTTCTGAACTCAGTCAGCCTTACCATTTCCACCCCAGGCTCATTTCTCTCAGCTTCTCATATTGCAACCTATTATGTTCCAAGTGCACAAGTGTACCTCTTACTGACAAGCTGGCCTGCCTCTCTTGCAGACTTGAGTTGAGGGCTAACACCAGCTTGGTAACATGTCATGTTATACAGCACTGCGATACATTGTACATGAATAAATCAGCTACAAGTCACGCTGTTGATGAAAGTACATTTTCTCAGCTGATGCTATGATGCATGCATGGACAGCACTTTAATAGAGCTGCAGTGCTGCAGGTTAATTTATTCCTCACTCATGTACTCGTTATGAAAGCAAGAAGCTACATCAAATGTGAAGTAGTAGACTAATCTGTCATTACTATTGAGGTACGAAGGAGCTATAATGTTTCATCATTTGTGCTTATTGTCTTCATGCTGTATGCGGTCGCTTCCAACTTCGGACTTGCAAATTATTTGAATTCCTTTTGTTTGCAGAATCACAATTTGTCAACTTTCAAGTCATAAGTTAATTCTGGATCATTGCGCTTCATGTCAACTAGAATTAAGTATTTTCATCAAAAAAAAAAAAAAAAAANAAAAAAAAAAAAAAAAACACATTATATACTAGTCAAAAATCAAAAACTGATCATGTTGTTCTCTCTGTCCACTCAGGTAATGGCTCTAGGTAAGAAGATCCTGGGCCAGAAAGTCTTTGATCAGCTTATGAAGATGACATTTTATGGCCAGTTTGTGGCTGGGGAGGACCACAGGACCATCCAGCCGCTAATCCAGAAAAACCAGGCCTTCGGGGTGGGTTCTGTCCTGGACTACAGTGTGGAACAAGACATCAGCCAGGAGGAGGCTGAACAGAAAGAAATGGAGTATGTTGTGGTGTTATCATATATTTAGGGATTACATACATTACATTACAGTGGATATTGTTTATAAAAAGGTGATATTCCTCAAAATTGAGTCTGAAATGTTGGTTGTTTCTGAGTCTGAAAATACTCAGAATTTGACATTTACCATATCCCAGGTGAGACTTTCCTCTTAATTATTTATTTTTAATGTACACAGAGTAGCATAAATAGAATTTTCTCCTTGTCTCATGTCAAAAGTAGGTTTGTATTAATGAGCCTTGCAACCAGGATGTAAACAGTAAATAGAACATGATTGGTTGGTTCTGTCAAGGCCCCTCTTCTCTGATTGGCTGGCTGGGGAGAAACTGTCACTGCCAAGGAATCTTGTCACATGAGTAACAGCAGGCAGAGGCCATCTGATCTGTCAGCTGATGTAAACAGGGATGACAATGCAAACCTGCAAGCTGTCTCCACGGGCTGAATAAGTGTTACTTAAGGTCTGCTTTTGGGCATCGACACATTTTGAGTAATTAGGACATTTTACAGTCCAAATTAAAATCGTAAGTGTGAAGCTAACTTATCTAAAGTATAATATTCAGCCAAACTGACCTTCTACCTCACACACCATCTCCAGTTTCATAGAGGTCACATGCAGTGAAAAGACAAGGGTTACGCAATAATTTTAAACATCATGTTAAATGTGTTGCCTTGGAATGACAACTAACTGTGATGTCAACTCATGTAAAACAGAATACCCTCTATTACTTTTTTATCATGTTATCACATCTTGTGAAATAAGGCTCCCAGGCAAGCCCTTTGTTTGATCCTTGTTGAAGTTACCTCAGCGTATGCTTTTTATACCATATCACGAGCAACACGATATCACTGCTCAGCTTTGATGTACAGTATTTTGTCTGGAGGATGCCCACTTGAAAACATCAAAAGATGTATCAAACCTCAGCCCAGAAAGTTTTTGCTTGGCAAGCACAGACCTTCAAACCATAAGGCAGAAAGACAAGACCGTTAATCCAGTTTGATCTTAGACAGCAGCGTTTGCCAGGTACTCCAATGATCTGTCAAGGTAGCAAAAAACATAACTCCGTTTCTTACAACAAAAAGAGCAAAAAGGAAAAAGGGAAAGTCCTGTTTTTTTTTTTTTTTTTTTTNTTTTTTTTTTTTAGAGCGTGATACTTATAATGCCAGGTTTCAGTTCTGCAAGCTGTTTAAATTTTCCAGTGATGCAGGCTTTTGGAAGTTAGTACTTACAATTTTGCAACTATAATTTGTACCAGGAATTAATGTAAATAAATTGAAAAAATGTGCAAATTTGCTATTATAAATACTCAATGCTCTGGAGCAGAATCTATATGCTAATACTTTCCTCTAAAATTATTCTTTCTTTAAAATAATTTGATTTTGATTTATCTGTAAGGCTATGTTTATTCATTTTGGGCCACTAGGTGGCAGCACCAAAACAAGCAGAAGGAAAACATTTTCAAACACACCGTATTGTTGCCTTATAAAGTAGTTTTCTTCAAGTGTTTCTGTCCAGTGTTCACTCTCCTTTTAGCTCTGTTTTGATCTCCACTAACTCCTGAGAAAAATATCTGGCCTTTAGCTCCTAGATTTTCTTTACCAGCTAATCATATCTTTCTTATTCATGGATGTCCAGGAAGTATTCTTTTGGTTTATCACAGCTTTTTTGTGGAATTAAGTGCCTTCTGCTGCTGGAAACAGGGCTGATGAGAGTGACTCAGTACTGTTTGGATGAGGTCACAAAGCAAAACAAACAGCTAAAAGAGGCTGCAGAGCTGCATAATAATTATTTCTGTGTTGCTCACTACAGATGTCCCTTTTATATTGCACACAGCCATTTGATACAGATATACATATTGATTAATCCATGTGTAATTGAGGATTGCTCATCCCATGTATTCACCGTCAAGATCTGTTTTCCATTTTAAATGAATAAGTGTAAAGCATTTTGAAACAGCAGCCTAACTGACTAAATTAAGTGTGTAAAGAAAATATAATTTTAGCTGTGTCAAATGAATAAGATGGTAGCCCAATATGCTACGTTCCTTCCATAAATGTTCCACCAAATGGCATATAGTGTTGACAAATACCGGCAATATTGCATGTTTGAGCCCAATATATAAAATCCACATACACATTATGTTACTGCCAACCATTTCCAAAAACATACTACCGGAGCGGTACATTTTATAATTTTTTTTTTTTTTCCTATCTTCCGGATTGCCAATGGCTTCAGTTCATTTCATTACGCTATAAAAAAAATCACCTTGCAGAGACTTGAAACATACTTGAAGTAAATAATTAGTTATTAATTATAAGTTATTAAGTTTTTTTTTGTTGAAGTAGCTGTATTTAACCAATCCAACATGGAGCTGCATGTAGGATAATATACAGTATATAGCCACAAGGGAATATAGTCCCAGGAGAATATGGATTTTACTGAGAAATTAACATAACCATGCCCTCTATAATCTTGCAAAAGTGTTAGCAGACGAAACCAGCGCCCTATGATGAGGTGGGGAGTGAGTCAGGTGTGGTTAACTGTCTGAAAGATCATCCAGCTGATGGGAACAGTTCAGTTCCAGTCATCTGACATGATGCCAGCCTCTGTAAGGCCACGGAAAGTGCTCTAACAACAGACATTTTCTCTAATTTTGGTGCGTGCATGTTTTACCCAATGCACAGTAAATTAATTATTTTGTCACTTTGTATTTGTTCCACTTTAGCTCATGTGTATCTGTTGCAGAGAAAGAGAGCACAGGTAAGCTGCCTTGTTTTCATCTCATCTGTGGACACATTATATGATGTAATTAGAGGTAATAGGGATCCAACATTTGTTTTTGTCCCCAGGCACAGACCACAGAGAGAAACAATACAAAGCACACAAGCGGTTCGGGGACCGTCGCGGGGGTGTGACCGGAGCTTGCACGTATTTCTACACTGATGAGGCCAAGTGTGACCAGCATATGGAAACCTTCCTTAACTGCATCAAAGCATCTGGTGAACTTAAACTAGTGATAAATGATTGGTTGGCCGTACAGCACTAAAGCTTCACAACGTTTCTATTTTAGCTTTTCATCTGTAATATATTTGCTTATATACACTTTTCAGTTTTTATTTATACTAAATAATACTTGCTTTTTTTTTGTTTTAGCTTGCTTTGGTGCTACACTACTCAATTTATTTTCATACTAAGTGTGTCTGACCTCTAGGTGGGAGTTCAGTCGATGGCTTCTCTGCCATCAAAATGACTGCTTTGGGACGACCTCAGTTTCTGGTAGGCACCGGGAATAATTAAAAGGTCGGGGCACTAATTTAACTTATAGAGTTGCTGTAGCCCCAGCGTGATGTGTTTTTTTTGGGGTTTTTTTAAGCTACAATTCTCAGAAGTCCTGGTGAAATGGCAGAGATTTTTCAACTTCCTGGCATCAGAACAGGGTAAAGATGGCATGGAGGCCTTAGAGCAGAGGCTGGAGCTGCAGGAACTGCAGGTGGACTTATTTCACCTTTGCTGCTATTCCAATACTGTTATTACAATGTACTCGTGCAAGCTCTACAAACAGCTGTTATTATTTGCTATCTGTGCATATGATGAGGAAGTTGCTGTCTGTGTGTTGTACCTGTTTACATCTTTATATCCACGTAGGAATTCTTGACCAAACTGGGTGCAAACGGCGACTTCTGTAGCTGGTTTACTGACAAGAAAGAGGAATCTATAGAGTGAGCATGAACACAGACTTAAATCAATTTGTGTTTTATGTGCTCAGCAGTAGCAGCTGATGTAAATGCTTGATGTAGATGTAGATGGCAGTATATCAGTAAACACTGTGCCACACTCGGACCAATCAATCATCTCCCCCTTTAGATAATAGAAATCATCAGAGAAATGTAATCAATAACACTGAAATTACAATGCAGACAGCTGCAATTAATACTGTAGTGTTTTAATGATGGGAAAATGTCTGTATAACATTTGCTGTATAAAACAATCATTCAATAAATTAAGTTGAACAGGAGGAATTATTCAAAGAAAATTATAGGAAAAATTATATTAAAAAAAAAAGTGTCCATATAGATTGGATTTACAAATATTGTAGCAATAGCAGTACTTGATGAATAAAATTTCACTAAATCACATCTTAAATCAAAAATTAACCTGTAAAAAAATTGCCATTATTTTCCCAACATGCAAACAAATAAAATACATTTTCTGTAAGAATATTTCTTTGTTTCTTGTACATTTTTAGTCTACACAACTCACATACTTTACACATAGTTTACTTAAACTTATGTCATCTCATTTGCAGAAAATTTTCCCGCTGACATTTGATTGGCAGAACTCAGTTTATTTTACGCATAATGTTGCAGTATTGACGGCCAAAAAAAAAAAAAAAANAAAAAAAAAAAAAAAGTAACACTTTTCACAGTTTTTAGGTTACGCTATCATATAAAAACCTCTGTAAGAAAAACAGACCTCATAACAAATTTTGTTTTGTCTTCCAAATAATATGGGTTTGTGTTTCTAACTATTACAGGTATAGGTTGAGATTGAACCTCACGCAAGGAGACCACCTTCTGAAATGCAACTAAGAGGACTTGTACTGCTTGTAATTCACTGCATCAATATGTGATTGCCATAATCTTTTTTCTGCTCTCTGCCCTGCCAGCACCATAGACGCGTTGGACTGGAACAGCCTAATAGACGACAGAACTAAGATTTCAGATCTGCTGGTCGTCCCACATGTAGAAGTGAGTAGCAAGAAACACCACAAGATTTATTTACTGAATACATTTAGTTAACAGAACACTATGTCATGTTTTCTATAGGATCATATCAAAGACATTCCATGGTCTTTACTGTTTCTCCTGAAATACGGAGATCAGCTAGAAATAGGCAACTGTGAACTTTGAAGAATCAAGAGTATTCAGGTTTTCATTCCTCCTCAAAACTTGCAGGTTAACAAGTTTAGCTTATTGATTTCTTGCTGTTACATTCAAGTTATGAAAATGCAGTGTTTATGTTACATCTGAATAGTTAATGTTGCTTTATTATTTATTTTTTTAAAATTTTATTTCGGTCATTCAACATTCAATTCACTACACACCCCCTTGACCCCCTGGGACCCCCTTGTAAACGAGATGCTGCGTCTCAAGGGGCTTATCCCAATAATAAATAAATAAATTTGAACGCACACACACACACACAAATCACAGTTTATCATATTTCTCAAAGACATATCCCATACTTCCTCTGTGACTAAAAGGGTGTTGACTGAAGATAAAGCTTATTTTAAGTCTACCCTTCTCACAAAGCTCGCTGTTTAAGAATAAAAGTCTCTGGTCACTACTTCATTTAGCCACCCTCACCTTAACAGATAAAGAAAATACTATGTTTATATATATACATTTTCACATACATACAACATCCCAATCACATATTCTTTTTTGTCAGTTGCATTTGCTACATATTCTGTTAGTTCCATCAATGCATAAATTGTCAGATGTTTTTCTCTAAAACTGTACTCATTGTTACCCATAATTTTATTTTATTTTTTTATGAAATCATCCAACCTGGATACAAATAGTTTTTCCAACAACTTGGAGAATTGTGGCAACAGTGAGATTGGTCTGTAATTAGAAAATAACTTTCTTTCCCCAGATTTATACAGTGGTATTACTTTAGCAGTTTTTATTTGGTGTGGGAATACCCCAGTCGCAAAAGAGAGATTGCAAATATGTGTGAATGGATCAGTGATTTCTTCTATGATCTCTGTTAATAATGTCATATTTAGGTCATTTGAGTCAGTAGATCTTTTTGAGTTATAATTTCTAACAATATTTAGGATTTCACCAGTAGATTTATCTGCCGGTATCAAGAACATTGATTGAGATTATTAATAATGCAATTTTCTTTTTTGTCATTTCCTGGTAATGGTATTTCTTCAGCCAAATTTTTTGCCCACATTCACAAAAAATTGTTAAATTCATTGGCATTTAGTGTATTTCATCATTTATAGTTTTGTTGTTTTCTGTCATAAATTGGTTTGGATACTCTTGACTTTTTAACTTTATGTTTTATTATCCTATTTATTGTTTCCCAAGTACTCTTCACATTGTTCTTGTTCTTGTTTAATTATAAACAAACTAAATATAACTAAATATATTTTTTGCTCCATGTTAGTATATTTGTTAACCTATTTTTGTATCTTTTATATTTTATTTTGTTTTCTCTTGATCTGGGTTTTAGGAGCTGCCTGTATAATTGATTTTCCTTACTACAGGCATTTCTCATCTACAGGCATTTCATTTCTCTGATTATCCAAGGTTTGTCCATAGTCTTTATTTTTTGTTTATATTGCATGATTGGACAGTTTTTATTATATAAATTAGTCATTATTTTAATAAAAGAATCGTATGATTCATTGACCTCACAGTCGTAAATGTGATCCCATTTCTGTGTCTTTAAGTCTTGTTTAAAATTCTCTATTGTTTGTTTAGATATGTACAGATGTCATCTTTTTTGTCATCTAACTCCTTGACTTTATGTTGCTTTTCACAGGTTACAAATATTGGCAAATGGTCAATCAAATCCGTTTGTAATATTCCCCACACAAGTTTTTTTGTTAATTATATTAGTAAATACAGTATATTATCAATCGTCGTTGAACTATGGTGGGTAATTCTTGTTGATTTATCAATTGTCGGGAAAAAGGCCGAGACTATACATTAAGTTGATAAAATCATTCAGTGGTCGAGACATGTTTGAGTTTGTCAAATCAATTTTAAAATCCTCACAGACAAATATTTCCTTATGTGTTGTTTCCAGTATTTCCACTAGTTTTTGTGTAAAAAGATCAATGGAAGAGTGTGGTGCCCTATATACACAACTGGTACAGATGTTGCAAGCATTGTTCAAACAAAGTTCTACATTAGTTCCTTAGTTTGAAGTTTGAAGCTTTAATCCCACTTTGAAACTGAAACCTCACAACTTTAGCGACTTTTATCATTTACCAACCTTGCCATAGTAGTTTGACACAGCAGTTGATGCTATTAGAATATTGTTAGGCTCATGTTGACTTTCTTTGTTCTGTTGGTTCAAACCTGAAATAACTCAAATTTCAGGGGTAAGTTCCTTTGTCCTGGGTTTGAAAAAGGCCTGGACTGTTTGTGACATGTTTTCCTAGTATTATAGGCAGCTTAGGGTGGATAATGTGAGGAGTACTAATCTGTGTCTTGCTATGTAATATTGGTTCATTTCATTAGCATCTCTTGGGTTGTTTGAGCAGCTTGGTGAGCTGCAACCTCTGCTGGAGAAGTTCACTGAAGAGGAGGAGAGACAAATGAAGAGGATGTTACAGCGCATGGATATACTGGCAAAGGCAATTTGACATACATTTTTACATTTACATTTGTGTCATATGTAGATTGCACCATGTCTGTTATGTTGTGATCCTGCATCTTCAGTGTCTCACAATTGAACAGTTCATTTTACACAAAAAATAAGAAAGAAGAAAGAAGAAAATTTGATCACTGCACAAACACATTTAGCAGCAGCAATTGCATCTGTTGTCGATAAGTGAGTAAATATTAATGTGAGAATTCATCCAGAAGTGTTAAGTATCTGAGTCAATTTTTACATAAGCAGATTTTGAGGTATTTTACATACATTTTCATATTTCTTTGTACTATTGCACCATTTTTCACCTCTTCCTTTCACAAGGAAGAATAATACTTTTTTAAGATTTACATAAAAAAAAAACTTTAAAATCATAAAATATAATGTATTGCTATGAACCATACAACAGTAGGCAATGTAAAAATTAGACTTACAATGATAATAATACCAAATAATTTGTCAACAGTTTAACACTTTTAAGGGGCCTTTTTTCAAGATGATTATTTTTGCTTTTGATACTTAAGTGCGTTTAGAACTGATGCTTCTATACTTTTATTTAAGCTAAGTTTTGAATGCAGGACTTGTAGTTGGAATGGAATATTTTCCCATTGCTTCTCTCCCACTGCTGATTTTATCCAAACCTCCCTGACGTTATTCACAATACATTGTAACATATATTGGGATGGATATTAATAAATACTATCAGCTAATAATACAGCAAATAATTGTGATCTTCCGTGTCCCAGCATGCCGAGGAGAACGGTGTTCGTTTGATGGTGGATGCAGAGCAAACCTACTTCCAGCCGGCTATCAGCAGACTGACACTGGAGATGCAGAGGATTTACAACAGAAAGAAGCCTGTCATCTTTAATACCTTCCAATGCTACCTGAAGGTCAGAACCCACAGCTGGTAAAACACCAGAGGTCAGATGTGTTTAAGATGCATATGTGTTTAGGATGCACAAAAACAGTACACTACATACATACATGCTGTGATTAAGAGTGTTTCAGCATGTGTACGCAGGCCGTTAGGAGCCTGCTGGGGTGAGGATGATGCAGCAAAAGTGGCAAAGATGAGGATAATGTTCAAGGGGCTTTGGGAGATTTACTTTCTTTTCAACACCCTATCTTAAATGAGAAGCTTGTTATCTTTCATTGTAGTTTAGTTTCATGCTGCTAATATTAATTGATAATTCCTACAAATCCAGTTATTTTGGCAAGAGTAAACAGGCTTATATTTTCACACCTACTGTAAGTCATACAACACACTGTGCATCAGATGATAAATTAGAAATATAGTGTATATATCATCAATCAGTAGTCTTTTACTGGGTAACAGTAGTTCTTATTTGCTGCATGTACTAATACAAAGGTGCTGATGTTGCCAAAAGCTCGGATGACAAAAGGAGCGGTCAGAGAATGTGTTGATTTTTTTTGTGAGGATGACTGGCATTTATGTGGAAAATCACTCAAACAGGGTTATGCTGACATCCATTTATGGCTGATTATAGAAGTGATATAGAAATCTGCTGTCACTAACCAAGTGAGTGTGCAGATAGAGAAAGTACAGGGTCACACACTCAGAGCAGAGACTTAACTGTGTTTGCTCTGAGTTTGTGTGTGTGTGTGTGTGTTTATCTTCTCTCAGACACGAGGCTAATGCAGTATTTCTACCTGACACTGATCATGGGTGCTGCTTTAGCCTCTTCAGGCACTAACGGTGGCTGTACCTCATCTCCATGCCACACTATTTTTCTGTGTTTTATGTATTCTTATCACAACGTCATTTTCCATGTTAGTGACCATTTTATTGTTTTATCGCAGCACCAACTTTGCACTCTGCCATCAGTGTCTAATAGATTTTAGTGCATCGTTCGATTTCATTGACCAGGAGCTGCTTTTAAATAAGTTTAGTGTCTGTGGCTTCACGCCGTCAGCAGTCAGGCGTGTTAGAAGCTTATTATCCAAGGGAATGTGTAACCCGTGTTACTAGGGCTTAACTAAGAAGCCGCAGTAAAGTGAGTTAAATTGCTGTTG
>VXCM01005142.1:0-36931 GCA_014773175.1 Lucifuga dentata
ACACTTTTGGACTGGCATAACCGTTTTGTATATATATGCAATTTGATCTTGCAACAGACAGATAACCTAGTGCGTAAGTGAGTGTGTGACCTTCACCGGCCCTACGGTGTTGTTTTTTGTTGATTTTGTTTTACATGTAATCTCAGTATGGGCTTTAATCTGCTTTATAATAAGTGTACGTTTGTATAATTTATACACGAGTTTGTAGCCTATAATGTTGTAAATTGTCTTGGGTGCGGGTAATACACAGTGTCATAGCCTACTTGTGGAATTACGAGTAATTAAAATGAATTTAATCTAAGCAAACAAACAGGCTGCAAAACATGTCAAATTTNACGAGTAATTAAAATGAATTTAATCTAAGCAAACAAACAGGCTGCAAAACATGTCAAATTTACACCAGTCGCAACGTGAATTTATGATTGCTCCTCAAAGTTTGGCAACGCGAGAAATTAAGATGGATTCACATCATCCAGTGATGATGATTTGGTGCTGATGCTTTTGACAGAAAAAAAAGAGAAAATGCTTGTGAACAGCATATGGAGGTGTCTCAGGTCACATTAATATCTGAGCCATTTGGCTGTACGTAGGCCATGCGTAAAGGCGCACACGCCGGGCGGGCACATGGACTGTGAGCAGATGAACAGGTGAAATACATCCCTGCTGAGATTTACATCCCCAAGATGAAGGAAAGAAATTGCTTTAACAGCTCACATTTGGGGCTGTTTCTATGTGACGGAGAGTTTGGTGCCTTCAACCTCCTCATGACTGAGAAAGGACGGGATGTATTTTTCGGCACAAATAACGACAAAATAAGAGTGGACTATAATCGATGCTGCCCATACACCTCCTATTATATTGACCCTAAGAAGTGCCATAATCACTGTTTGATAAAAGTTTTTCAAAGTAATAAATATTGTCTTAGATAACATGATTTGTTGTCCGGGAGTGGGGTTGCAATTCTGGGTAAGGATTCAGTTTGAGGCACAACAAAGATGCGCGCCGAGTTAAACATAAAACGTTATGTTGGGTACACGAAATCAACCTCGGAGTGAATAAAATAAATGCCGAGTTTTTGCGATTCCCCCCCCCCCAACATCTGATCGTGATGCCTGCCCATCAACATCAAATGCCCTGCCAATTAATTTGCTCTGCCGCCGGGACTGCTGACGGGTTTGAATCTGACACAATGTCTGCAACCACCAGGTGGCAGAACTAAGTACAGCGTTAATAGGCTTTGCAGGACCAGGGTTCATCTACTGTTTTCACTCTCAATGCAACATGAAATGCAGCCTCTGTCCCCGAGGACCAGACCTCTAAGAATACATCGGTGCACACGTCATGCACAGACTCCTCAAACAAAGGCCTGAAGCCCACTTTGGTTCACATCTCCTGAGAAAGAATATGCTCTCTCTTCTCACCCCCACCTATGGCTTTGCTGCTTCTCTTCCCCGTCATCCCTTACTCCACTCCTTTCAGCTTTATGCTGGGTTTGTATTTTGCGAGTACAGCACGGTGTTTCTGTCACTGGGGATTGTCAGCATGTCTTCTCACTTGATATGCATTAGATTTTCCACACTTTCTGGCAGTTATCTGATTCCAACTCAATGCACTGCCGAGGGAAATTGAGTCCTAAGGCCGGGAGAGAAGTTTTTGGAAGCTTTTTAAATTCATTACTGTATTCTGCTGTGGTCTCGATGGAGGTTGCCTTTCAGCATGAGGCCATGGAGGTGTGTGTGTGTTTGTGTGTGCAGGGCTGGCCCGTGGCATAGGCGAACTAGGCGGTCGCCTAGGGCCACGATGTTGGAGGGCCCCCCATGTCAAGGGTGAAACTAAAGTGAACTCTCTCTCCCCTTAGCGGTAAATAAGTTCAAGAGCTACAGAAAACATAACAAAATCTAACTTCACGAGTTATAACTTAACTGTAAGTGTGAAGCATCAGCACATAGAGCTCAATGTGCATAGACACTCACTAATGGTGTGTTATAAAATGCTGCACAGAACTAATGTAACAGAACTTATGCATATTATGGTTTGACAGTATGCTTTTGTCAAGATTAGGCTCATAGGAGATGTAGTAAATACAAATACAACTCCGGCTACTTCTTACCTTAAAGTAGTCTTTTATTACAATACTTGCAAAGGAGAGAAGAGCTTTGTAAGCTCTGTAAATGTCTCTCAGTGAGACTGTTACATCTATCATCTAATACAGCCACACACAAACAGCATCCACATTGCAACAGATGCACTTTGTTCCATCCACTGAAACTCCTTCACATTCATGAGTTACTTTCCCAAGACAGCATCTGAAGGAAGACCTTCACCCAGGTCATATCTCTGCTTAACGGAACATTCCCATTAAAACACACACAGTTTCTCAAAAGAAAGAACCTTTTTAATGAGTTCATTCAAGGCAAATCTTATTAACACCATACATGCTAAATAAAATTTAACTGGTTATACAATCATTATCAATGATTAATGCAATGCATAAGCAATAAATTTTTCCATAACACCTTCCTGCCTGGCGTTGTTAAAGGACCATGCCACCCATTTTGCACGTTTTGAGCCCAATATATTCAATTTTCATACACGAACAGTTACTGACAATCATTTCCCAAAGCATACTATTGGAACGGTGAATTAAAAATGTTTTTCCTACCTTCCAGACTGCCATTGGTTTCAGTTCATTCTGGTACGCTATTAAAATCAACTTGTTGATACTTGAAATGTTCTTGGGATNTTTTTTTTTTTTTTGTTTGTTTTTTTTTAAGTTACGTAATTTTAACGTTTAAGCTCAATAAAAAGCGTGGAGTGAATGCATGTCTCCACAAGGGAATATAGTCCCAAAAGAAGACCTGCATTTACTGAAAAATTTAAAGGACCATGACTTCATAAGGCTGCGTAACTATTAGCAGGAGAAACATGGATTTTTAAGGTGGGTGTATCACTTGAATATTTGATTTTGAAAGATTAAGAGATTTTGTAAAATATCAGGAAAGCTGAAATACAGTTGTATCCTTTGGGAAATGATTTTCAGTAACATAACATGTATGAAAACTGAATATATGAGGCTCAAACATGAAAATGGATGATATGGTCCTTTAATAAAGTCAGATCAGGTGTTGGGACTTGCAATGCACTTAGAACACTAGCAACAGCACAACAGATGAATTTTGTCCACAGAACATGGCAGCACACACACACACACACACACACACACACACACTACTACTAAGATCTAAGCTAGAATCCAGATAATGAGGTTGCTTTTTAACACAAGACGCAAATGGAGCACAACGTTGGAAACAAATTTAAAATCTTTAGGCGGACCGATGGCAAAATCGTCATTATGCTGTTTGTTCAATTCAGCAATTTAGTGTTGTGAGGTATAATGTGCATTACTCTATTCTATCTATTTCTTAGTCTTTTACTGTAGATTTATAATTTGTACTACTAGTGCAGTGCCCATTCAAAAAAGCGGCTATTTGGACCGGGCCGGACTTTATGGTGGTGCCGCAGCCTGCCATAATTTAGTTCTGCATGTCCTTGTGAGCTGCTTTGTTTGCTGTACGGGGTCGGNCGCAGCCTGCCATAATTTAGTTCTGCATGTCCTTGTGAGCTGCTTTGTTTGCTGTACGGGGTCGGGTTGAGATTGTGCCACTGGCTGGAACATATGCCGCCAAGGCCGGAGCGTATCCTGCTGCGTGGACTACTTTTTTACCGGAACAGCTCAATTCGAGAACTGCTCATCCAAACAACTTCACACGCTGCATATCCTTGTGTCCGGAGCAACGAACCTGCCAAATGTCCACTTCATACAGTGTCAGGTTCTAGAGATATTGGTGCCATGGACAGAGATTTCTGTCTTTATAGATAATATCTCCTGCATGTAATAGAACATTATATTACCTTTCACTCAACGATAGTGAGTGGTCACCCTGTATAAGCGATATAACAGATTAGCATGGCTTCACATTTAATATTGGCAGCACGCCAGCTCCTTTCAATTCAGGTTGTTAAACTTCACGTTCCCGAGAGACCTCATATGACATAACTGTTTTATATTGTGTCAGTTCCACTCAATTTAACTTTCTCCTATTAAGAAAGAGTGGGGGAAAAAAAAATGACAACGCCATGTGGAATAGCTGCACATTTAATATGCTCTGTGTTAACCTGCCAATATTAGCAGGGAGACAGTGCAGCTCCTTTATTACACGCCCAATTCCCAGTTGGTGATGAAAAATAGTTTCAATCTGTATTTATTGGCTCAAACGCATCCCAAGCAGCGGCGAGAACAGAGACGAAAGCAACGTGACAGGTGATAAAAGAGAGCCGCGCTAATCAAGACGACACAGATCCATATTTGGCGGCAAAATAATCTCTCGCAATGTTTTATTTCTCCGCTGTTGTGCTGATTTTATTTTTCAGTTGAGATGTATATTGGTCAATCTGATTGGTGATAGATGGCTTTGACAGAGAAGAAGGGATCCATAAAATGAATCCAGTATCGCTTCTACAGGTAGGGTGTATTTCTTGTGTGCCGTGGAAAAAAAAACAAAAACAATAAAGCCTTATCTGACAAAGCTGTCCATCTCCACACCTCCCCACTTTCTGTTTAAAAAAACCTCATTCCGCTTTTACAAAGCCAGTCAGAGATGAGGAATGGATTCAATTTGGGTTTCTTTGCTAAAACAAACCCCAACGAGCAGCAGCAACGTGAACTTTACAGACTAACGTGACAGGTGATATAAGAGCCGCTTAATCAACGCTCTGACAAATGGCAAGCAGAAGACGACCGAGTGCGGCACTTTGAAGGGATATCACCTCTCCTCCAGCTTTCTCCTGTCCACGGGGTTATCCATCTATTCTCACGTTCTTGTTTCTTTTTGTTAACCCAGATGTTTGTTCAGCACCCCCTCGTTTACGACTGTTCAACAATCTTAAGGCTTTATTGTTTCGCTGGTTTCGCGTTTCCATATTTTCAGCTCATTGTTCCTCAGTCCCTTCTCCTTCCCTCTTTGTAGAATTTTCCTCCCACGCATGTTCTTCCTCTTCTATGATCATGTCGTCTCTTCACTCCCCCCCCATTCTTCCCTCCGTTTCATTTTCACATTCCCTCCATCTTTGTCATTTTAGCCTTGTCGTTCCGTCTCTCTCTGCCTTTGAGGACCGCTTAGCTGACAGATGTGTGTACAGAATAGTTTCTGACAACTCGAGCATTCCTCTCATCTGTCATCCTGACCACTGAGCATCTTTCCTGAGAGAGAGAGAGAGAGGATGTTTGTACTAGGTGAAACTATCTTTTAGGGGAAAACTTTTGCACTTTGTGTCTGTCTAGTTGGCTTATGAATTTCTTTATCCATTTCTTATTAATTAATTAATTAGATGGATTATGTTAGCCGCAGGTTTAAGCTAATAGACTCAACTAGCTAATGTTGGCTGCAGGTTTAAGCTAATAGACTCAACTAGCTAATGTTAGCAGCAGGTTTAAGCTAAAATACTCTGTTAGCAGCAGATTTAAGCTAAAACACTTTACTATAGCTAATGTTAGCATCAGGTTTAAGCTAAAACGCTCCACTAGCTAATATTAGTAGAAGGTTATTATTATTAAAAGACAGAAAGATGGGAAATGTTCATGCTGACATCATGTTGTGTGTGTGTGTGTGTGTGTGTGTGTGTGACATAATAATCATGAAACTGTGAAATCGTGATTATTTCTCTCACTATAATCGTACGTCTAAAATTCAAGTCCCAACTTACCAACATTATAAAATAACAAATTCTTGACATTTTAATCTGAGATTTCTTGTCACAACCTGGCAAATCTAATACTACTGATCTATGAAATGATTTGTTCTGCATTAATGTCATATGTAATATGCAGTATTTGATGTGAGTAGGAGAAAATTACATTGCTGTCTGATCTGAGACTTGTACCCGAAATAGTCAGTGAGTTATTTCAGTTTTAATAACCAAAGTAAGAGTCAAATTTCCTTTTTTGTAGATTCCCAGAATGACTTAATGGACCTTTGGGAATGTCAGGCTTCATTAGGAAAATTTTCCTAATGAAGACAGTGCCAGTTATGCCTCATGTTGAGAGAAGTTAAAGGACCATACTGGCCATTTTGCATGTTTGAGCATAATATATTCAATTTTCATACATGTAACGTTACTGACAGTCATTTCCCAAAGCATACTACCGGAACGGTGAATTAAAATGTTTTTCCTACCTTCCAGACCTCCATTGGTTTCAGTTCATTCTGATATGTTGTTAAAATCAACTTCTGATACTTGAAATGTTCTTGGGATAGGTAATCCATCATCACCAACAAGACGTGTATTCAGGTTTTNACTTGAAATGTTCTTGGGATAGGTAATCCATCATCACCAACAAGACGTGTATTCAGGTTTTGTTTTTCTTTTTTGAAGTTATGTAATTTTTAGCATTTAAGCTCAATATAAAGCATGGAGTGAATGTATGCCTCCACCGGAGAATATAGTCCCAAAAGAAGACCTGCGTTTATGGAAAAATTTAAACGACAGTGACCTCATAATTTTGCGTAACTATTAGAAAGAGAAACATTGATTTTTAAGGTGGGTGTATCGCTTGAATATCTGATTTTGAAAGATTAAGAGATTTTACAAAATATCAGGAAAGCTGAAATATGGTTTAATCCTTTGGAAAATGACTGTCAGTAACGTAACATGTATGAAAATTGAATTAATTTGGCTCAAACATGTAAAATGGCCGGTATGGTCCTTTAACAGGCAGTAAAGGTTCAGTCAGGCTGTCATGAAAGGCCCAGAGGAACTGAGTGGATCATGTATCTTGTGTGGATTAAGAGGGTCAACTGTCTTTCAACAGGCCTGTAATCGAAGCTTATTTTACACTCCCACTAAATTACAATGCACAGCCAACCAGTCCAAAGCTGGTAAGCAAAGGAGGGTATTTGTGTGTATCTGTGTGTATTTCTGAATGAACACATGCCCACTCCCTCAGAAAGTGGGATTTCCAGGATCCGTTCTCCATGTCTCTGCTTTCATCAGCTTTGAGTCCTGACATGAATATAGATGAAATATCACCTTGCAAAGGCCATGTTCACATTAGACAGAATGTCAACCTCTCTCTCTCTCTCTCTCCCGCTCTAAAGTGAAAATATTTTCAGTATTTTATATATGTGTCCTTGTGCTCTTGTGCTGGTGTTGTAACAGAAAGCATGACACAAACTTAAATGGATATTGCAGCCGATCCAGTTCAACCTGGCATCACGGCAGCCTGTTTGCTGATCTGGAAAGTTGCCACAGGATAAAGATTTTGGGTCAGATTCATTAAAAAAAAAAAAAAAATCATGCTAAGTACAGAGTTGCACTGAATGTGATAACTGAAGCTCATTCATAAAGTTTCTCTCACATTAATTAGAGTGTCACATTAAGGTAGCATTGTTGTCAGGTGAGTCTCAGGTAAAGACCAATGAGGATCAGCATGTTCATGAGCTGCTTCATATTTACGAGTCATGATTTATTCTGATTCATCTGGTTTTAAAGCAACAGTGACATGTTAAACCAGCAAAGGATTCTGCTTCAGAGCTCCACATTTTAAAAGACCGAACACTAAAATAACAGGTAAACGTGCATATTAATCTCTGTAGTGTGTGATCATCTGCACTGGGGACTGTGGCGTGTGTGTGTGTGTGTGTTAGTAGAGCAGATGAGCCTTAATGAACAAGATTCAGCATCAAGAGAATGCGTGAGATCACATCAAAACTCATTTAAAAACTGAGTATTTTTATCTATCAAATTTATTTATCACTAACATGTGAGATAAATACAGTTTAAAACATTGCCCACATTTCGTACCGCTTAAATTTATGACCAGAATGAAACATGGCTTCATTTTTGTGTGACAATATGTTTTATGGAAATACCATAGTTCAGTAAAAGGAACACATATGAACATAAAAACACATATGAACTCTTTACCAGCAGAAATCAAGTCTCAAACAGAACTGAAGGTGTTTAATGCAAAAGTCAAACTCTGGCTCAAGCAATGACAGAGATGAGCATTAATGAGGTCACATGTTCACACAAACACAGTTTTTAAGTAAATTTGGTTCTGTTTTAATTTGTCTTTTGTATCAATTGTGTGGATTGTTTTTTTTTGTTTTTTTTTTAATGTATTTAAAAGCCCTGACCAGGGAGAAGGACTGCAAATTAGCTTACCCTAGACGTCTTCTATACGTTGCGTTTTCCACATTTGTCTGTGGCAATGTTGTCTATCATCCCTGTCAAATAAACAATAAATAAATAAATAAGGCAAACGCTAAAAGATGCCAGTAACAGGTGTTTCTGAGTGAGGGAACGTGGTTGGGTGACGATATTTGCGCATATTGACATGGTAAATCATGCGCTGCTGTTTATGAATTTGGCCCATTGACTCTTCATGGCAAAGATCATATGATGGTGAACAGCAGAGGTTGTTTTTAAGCCACAGGCCGATTTCATTGCAGCTTTTTTAAGCTTACACAATGTAATGGAGGCAGATGCTGACAGAAAGCTTGCATGTACCGCCTTTAGTCACTGTTTCTCAAATGATTTACACCGTCACCGCACAATCTGACGACCCAACACTCCGTCTACTCGCCACTAAAATCAAACCAATTAAAATAACACGGTCGAGTAAAGTTCCTCTCAGGTGTAAGTTTAGAAAGACAGATAGTTTTCTTGTGTATTGTTAAAAATAATATCTCACTACAATGTACAATTAAAAAGTAAAACTCCGTCATTGTTCTATTTGAGCTGTGCCTCTTTTAAAGCAGGGTTTAAGAGTATCATTCACTGCATTTTATGATATGAAGGTTATTAGTCCGTAATAACAGTCTGATGTGATTTTTAATTAGACTGTAAAAACTGCAGAATCCCTCTTAGGGAGACTGAGGCCTGATTACTTTATTTAGTATGTTTATTCATGAATAGTCAATACTGAATTTACGTTCATTAGCACATGATAATGAGAAAGCCCTGCTGTGTGTGCTTGTGCTTCATTAGTTGGGTGTGTGTTGGTGTCAGGCCCACCGTGTATCTTACTGCATGCCNCAACAAAAAAAACAAAAAAAAACCCAACCCAACCCACAGTCAGACCCTTAAGGCACATGCTGTACATTGCTGGTTGACTATAACACACACAACACACCAACTTCCAAATTTACTGATAGGCATTTAGAAATAGGCATGACTGTTTGGCTTTAAAAGTCCAAAAAAAAAAAAAAAAAAAAAAAAAAAAAAAAAAAGTTGAAAATGGCAGCTGCCAGGCTGTATACTACTGGTTGCTAGGCAACTACAATAACACAATGAGTGTGTTTTCATTTGACTTCAGCGGAGTTTTAAAGGAAAACTAAAGAAAGTAATTAACTTTAACACAGCAGAGGGAAACTTTGGTGAGAAGCATGGAGGTTACATATATTTTAAAATTAGAAATNAAAAAAAAAAAAAAAAAAGACCACCACTATTAGAGATAGATAGATTAGATTTATGGTACGCTCATAAAAAAGGAGATAGATGCCAGTCTATGGGGACTTTGCTGTAAAATGTATTAACAGTGACAAAACCTAATCATGGATCTTTTTAGGAAACTTTTACCTTCAAAACAATGGTAAGATTACAAATTTATTCCATATTTTAGCGATGATTTGGTCAGCGGTTTGACAACATCATTAAATGTGTTTTAGTTAAAAGTGAGCAGCTTGCTGAAAGCTTTATCAGCATGTACTCTGGATTTTTGTTGCTTTGTCGTATTTCCGTGTTAGTAAGTTATTTTTTTTGGTGAAAAGAAACGTCTAACGTTTTAAAATAGCTTTAAATGGCTGTTACTTTGGACTTCTGGTCCGTGAAAACAGAGGCTTGGGTGGTTTAATTTTATTATTTACAAAACGACCATAGCAGGCATAAACTTGTAATTTTTCATGTTTGCTTTTTAAGCGATTGATTATTTGGAGACCTGAATTTTGACAATTGAGTTATTCGTTTGGTTTATTGATCATGTTGAACAGGGTGGTCTGCCAGCTAGTTGGATAGCAGTTGCTGTTGAAATTGTCTCAGATTCCTGTGGATGAATAACCTCCCACCCTGTTATGAGCATGGTCATAGGCTTAAGTGTTGAAGCTGCATCTTCCCCTCCAGTGTCTTTTTTCAAATAATGGCCATAAGGTCCCCAGCACCTCTGCTCTCATTTTCTCTTCTTCGTTTTTCTTTTCTGAGCACCTGACTTTTGCTGACTTCTCATTTTGAAAAATGCAACTTACAGGTTTTATTGGACTCCCATATACTAAATAAAGGTTTCACAAATTACCATATTTGGCAAAAAATAGTAATAGTAAATTATTTGACAGCAAGAGGGGCTCTCTTGAGGCCCCCCCGGTCTGGTTGTCCCCCCCTTTCAGCGGCCTTGGTTGATGTTTGTGTTTATTATACAGTATATGGATGTAACTGTCTCTGTCTTGCATTATATATGTGTCTATTTATATGTATGTAAGTGTGTGTGTGTGTGTTACTGTACATGAAATATAGTCGTGTTCTGGCATACATATTTAAGCCTAAGGTAGTATACGTAGGTGGTGTTTTTTCTTTTTTAATCCCCTCCAGTAATTTGCAATACACAGCGTCCTCTGAGATACATAATTTATCCATGATGCATTATTCAACCCAATCAAACTGTCTTATAATTTAAATATTGTCATGTATCTTCTGGAGAACTGCCCTGTTCAAGCCCCTTGAGAGTTTTTTGCNTTAAATATTGTCATGTATCTTCTGGAGAACTGCCCTGTTCAAGCCCCTTGAGAGTTTTTTGCAGCTCTCCCTCATTTTTTTTATTTTTCTTTTCTGAAATTTTGTTTTTTTTTTTTAATTTATTGTTTGATATATGTGAAAACAAATAATCTAAACTAAACTAAATCATCATTAGCTAAAGCCTCAGTCACACTGAACAAATGTCCAGCTGCAACCAGTGCAGTCGTGCTGTTAACACCTGTAACTGTAAATGTAAATGAATTACAGTGATCTGGTTGTCAGGCTGTAATTTTCACACAAAATGCTTTCATACAGGCAACAATTCCCTTAACAGCTGCAAACACGTCTACAGACAAATTAAACTCCCATTACTGGTAAGTCATGACTTATTAATAATGTGAGTTTTGACATTTGAAGTGAGACAAAGATAAACAAGGCTGCTTTTGTGTTTGTCTCTCTTTCTGCCTCATCGCCAGCATCACAGAGTTTTTACCGGGTTACTGTTGAAAGTGGTTGAGTTAATGGATCCTTGCTAGCATGAATGACATTGGCTTTGACAGGTAGGTTGACTGCAACTTTGAAATACGAGCCTGCTCTGTAACTTATGAGACATGCAGAGAGCTGCCTTAACTTCCCCTCGTCTCATCCTTCCTTACATTAAATTACTTTGTGAGAAATAGTCAGTAAAGTATATTTGTGCTTGCAGCAAATCGCTATTCGGCTTAACTTTGAAACTTTATTTTCTTCCTGGAACAACTTTTTGTCATGTAATCAAAGGGTCTAAATAACTGCGGAAAGAAAATTCACAAAAAAAAAAAAAAAAAANAAAAAATCACCCACCCAGTTTTCCTCATCTCCCTTTTTTGTCGTAAGGAGTTTCTGCAGCGAGCCCATACGGAGAGACTAAATAGAAACAGACTACATTCCGTTAAAATGGGCTCCACTTGCCACTTTGTAGGACTGATTAGTTACCTCACACATTAGCCTTGTGTCCCTTTGCTATTTTTTTTTTTCCTGCTGACAGGACCCTATGTCANCCTCACACATTAGCCTTGTGTCCCTTTGCTATTTTTTTTTTTCCTGCTGACAGGACCCTATGTCAGTAAATTACAGCCAATACACCTGAGCTGTGCTCTCATTTAAATAGCAGCTGCTAAAGAGGTTTTCACTCTATTAGACTCATTGAGGATAAAGTGTCCCTACTCAAATGTTGTTGAACACCTGGGGCTCGAGTTAGTGTACCCAGCAATCTCTTCAATTATGACACAAATGACAGTTTTCTTAATGAAAAGTATGAACAAACAGGCTACATAAAAGAGATGAGGCGTTTGACTGTTTTGCTTGACTGAAATAATGTTTGCCTTCATAACTAATTTCTTTTAATTAAAAACAACAACAAAAAAATCTATATTTACTAACATTATACCACTGTGCTAACTAAGGCATCTCAGTTTTTAGGTGACAAGCCCTCTCTAGGTCACTTCAGTGGTGTAGACATATCTACTCACTAAGTTTAAAATAAAGCTTTGGAAGCCACTCGGTAATGCCTGTTAATGCAAACTACTCAATGAAAGACTTAGCTTAGCTGAGACAAAGAAGTGAGGGATTAACAGGCGATAAAAATCTTGGCAAGGCAAAGCGATGAGTTTAATGTTGAAGGTTTTTGAGAACTAGTGTTACAATAGTAACCTCACAGTTCCAAGCCTGTCGGCATATTAGTGCAAGCAAGTTCAAGTTCATGTTTATTATTTGTCCCCATAGGAGCAAATACAGACATAAGACAACATAGTAAAAACCCATAAATTCGTAAGTACATAAAAATATACCGTATCTGAAAATACATCAATTAAAACCCTCCTAAAACTTCAACAAAATGCACACATAAAAAACCCAAGAAGCCAAAGGACATCTGAGGTGACAGCAAGTACTTATACAAGTAGTAGATGCAATACAAATCTAAACGTATCATCAGTCTCAAAAATAACCAAAAAAGTCTGTTTTGGTCGACAGCCACACTGTGTTCAGGAGAGTGATGGCTGTGGGAATGAAGCAGCGCCTGTACCTGTTGGTTTTTATAAGCAGAAGTCGAAAGAGTACGCCTGAGGGGAGAAGTTGAAACTCCCTATGGAGGGGGTCCTCAGGATCAGATAAACAGCAGTTTATATTGCATAATAGAAAACCATAACTAAGCCAAACTAGAGTAAACATGATTGCTTACTTAAATCCCAAATCATTAAGGTTTTGGGATCATATATAAATATGCTTTATATTCACACACATAATGGATATTTCAATATTAATTTCCCACATTCACATACTGACTAAAGGGAAAATACTACTGATTACACACTGAGCATAGCTAGTAAATCTACTATAAAGTCTACAGCAGTAAACACAATGTCTGACCAGGCACTTTGAGTTTCCAAAGGGAGATGCACTGGGAGTGAACTCAGCGAGTTTATACCCAACGGAGGCCATGATACGATTCCTCAGAGACAGACTGGAGACAGACCCAAGGCAAAGAGACAGAGAGAGAGACAGGGTCTGCCAGAGGTGGTAATAACAAACCAAGTGTAGTATGAGAGAATTAGGGAGTGAGAAAACATAATACTGAACATTAAAACTGAGTGAATAAACAATAAAAAAAGAAAAAATTATGTAAAGACAGAAAATAGTCGCACAGGGAATGTGCCGATGTCAAAACATTAGGAATCATCAAAAAGCTTAACAAGCTTTGTCCAAGTCATCCTTATTTTCAGTACATTTTCTGACTTGCGACTGGTGCAGATTTAATGAGGGAGATGGATTTTACCTGGATTCACCTCATCAGTGAAAATGAAATACAGAAAACGCAACAGAGAGAAGGAGAATCAGTGACTGAAGTCGTACACGCGAGAATAAACGACAGGTAGAGTTACATGATGATATGGGAGTCATTCCCACTGGAGATTCCTCTCTGTTCTGCTGCTGATACCTCGTCATTCCAAACATCTGGAACTGACTCTTACATATCACATGTACAGCAGAACACGTCTGCTGCTTTAGACGAAATGTATGAACCTTGTCTGTACGTAAAAATAAACTCAACTTTTGAACTTTTGCTTTGTCTTAAATGCTGTATACAAGTCTGCAGGTAGAGCCTTTGATACTCAAAGAATACGCTAATAAAAGATGATTGAACACTGTAGTGTCTCAATAAAAGAAGGTATTATAGTATTGTACTACAGTGTGAATAATAAGTAAGTGGAAATTAATTTACGATATCAAATGCCAATACATTTTGTATGGTCCCTGTCAGAAACCCATTTAATAAATCTTTTTTTCTTTCTTGCTCTTTCTTCTCTGCTTGTGTCTCCAGTCTACTGTAGTTGCACAGCTTGACTAGAAGAATGAACAACTGCCCGAGAGCTAAAACTCCCTGAGGACCCAAGATGTCAGCCAGATAGAACCAAGATGGAGTAACCCTTTGTTCTTCACAACAGGCTCCGCTTCATCAAGTCCCAAAGCTCGGATTGCCCTCCGGGCCATTAAGCAGTGGCAAAAAGGGCCACGTAGAACAAAGAGGAGGCCTTCACCTTCAATGAATTGAGACAATATATAAAGTTAACAAGGATCTGGGAAAAACAGCTGCTTTTCTTTTTTATTCTGCATGGTTAGTCCATTCTAGAATGTAACATTTTCTCACATACCAGTAGAGATATGTACCATGATGCTGTTCTGACTTGAAGACTAGATTTTGATAGTCAGACCCACCACCCACAAGCATCGCCTTACTTCCTGTATGCCATTCAGTGCAGCTGTTCTTTATGGCAATGCCACTGAGAGGCCAGTTAAAACGTGCGACTATGCTTCCTTTTTACACCAACACAAACACACCTTTGCACATGGGAAGGTGGAGAAACCATGACAGACAGCTACAACGCCAACACCTTGTCCTTATACTCACAGATACAGTATTTGCTGATTATTTAATCCTCTCCGTAGTGCTGTATTTGACAATCAGCTCCATTTATCACAGTGTTTCCTCATTTGATCCTCTCTGTAGTGCTGTATTTTTAAAATGTGCTCCAGCTCCGACGGCTGCTTTTCTGAGTCAGAGCTCATTCTCAGTGACGGTGGGTATTTTTTCTCATTGTTTGTTGCCGTCTTTCTATCACTGTCTCAGTACACACTGACAAATACACACTGACAGCCAGTAGTGTCATAGTGTCACTGTTGTACACCTGATGAAAATACAGCAGATGATAACAGCCTAACGGCAAAAAAACCACAGACACTGCAAGTGTGAAACATAGCAAGTACGAGTCTGCCTACAACAAGTCTGGTTTTACCGTAGCAAAGAGGAAAGATGGACATACTATCCCTAGTGTGTTCTGTCTCGAAACCCTTTCCAATGAGTGCTTAAAGGACCGTACCACCCATTTTGCATGTTTGAGCCTAATATATTCAATTTTTATACACGTAACGTTACTGACAATCATTTCCCAAAGGATAAAACTGTATTTCAGCTTTCTTGATATTTTGCAAAATTTCTTAATCTTTCAAAATCAAATACTAAAGTGATACACCCACCTTAAAAATCCATGTTTCTCCTGATAAGAATTACGCAGCCTTATGAAATCATGGTCCTTTAAATTTTTCCATAAATGCAGGTCTTCTTTTGGGACTATATTCCCCAGTGGAGGCATACATTTACTCCACGCTTTTTTATTGCGCTTAAATGCTAAAATTACATAACTTCTAAAAAAATCTGAATATGTCTTGTTGGTAATGATGGATTATCTATCCCAAGAATGTTTCAAGTATCAACATGTTGACTTTAATAGTGTACCAGAATGAACTGGAACCAATGGCAGTCTGGAAGGTAGGAAAAACATTTTTAATTCACTGTTCCAGTAGTATGCTTTGGGAAATGATTGTCAGTAATGTTACCTGTATGAAAATTGAATTTTTTAGGCTCAAACATACAATGGTATGGTCCTTTAAAACCTTCTAAACCTTTAAGACCTTAAAACTTTCCAACAAAACACCCAGGTGAAGCAGAAAAATCTGCTGAATTTTTTAAATGGAAGGAAGAAATGCTGATCAGACAGATGCATATAGTTAATGTTGAATATTGTGGTTAATGCTATTCAAATGCATATTGAATATTGAATGAATCTTGAATACTGAAACTAATACTGAGTGAATACTGTACATTTGATTGAAAGTATGCTGCAAGTATGACTAACTAATCAAATTTTACTATTCCTTGAATATTATGTGGCTGAGTGATGTTTCATAAATGAGGGAACCAGCTGGAGACAGGGGTTTAGGGGTCCTTGACATGATAAAGTTTGGGAACCCCTGCCCTAGAGGACCCTCGTGTGCGCAAAAATTATAAATTGGCCTGCAAGGAATATATATATATTATTGGGCAAAATTCAAATTATATTGTGATTATAGGTCAAATCGCCCAGCTCTAGCCACAACGAGATGAACTCAGCTAAGAAGCTGTTTGTGGCTTGCAGTACGTACTCAGTTATGGGCCCATGTGGACAGGGAAGGAGTATTCTTTGAAAAGCATGAATCGGATGAGAAGGTGAACAGAAGGGACATTTTATGCTTTTTTTTATATTTTTGATTAAGCTCTGATTGCTACCCAAGAATGTTTGCAATATTGTAGGGGAAATGAAAAGGTTTTCATGGTGCTAGAGGGAGAGTTAGTGGATTTTCTCAATTACATAGGTGAACCATTTTGAATGTAAATAGCTTAATAAAAGTGCGAGATATCTGATATAGGAGATATACAGTACACTGGAGGTCTGTGCTGGTCGTCAATAAATCAAGAGTAAAATTTGGCTGTGGCTGTTTCTAGAACAATTACCTCAATAAAAGTGCCATAACAGCGCTACACATCATTAACTAGAACAATCACAACCATCATGGTAATGAATGCCCTTGTGGGTGTTATTGCAATGCTGCACAGCATCTCTGAGGTACGAACGAACGAGCTGCAAATCTATGGATAACAAAAAAAAAAAAAAAAAAAATCAATTATCTATTTTTTTTTAAATATATGCAAGAGTGTGTCAACTGTGTGGTGATACATCCACAATTAAAGCCACTTGCATGCTTTTCAGAGATCAAAATAATTTGTTCTAGCCTTGTTGGATGTCAAAAATAGCAGGCAATTACAAGAAAGCATTGGAGAAACATTTTTTTATGACAACTTGTCTATGCTAACTGAATTGCACTGACGTAATAAAATCCATCTGGTACAAGTTCAAACAGATACTAAGAGGAGAGAATGAGACTCTGTCCAGCTGATGCAACCTTCTCAAATCCTCTGATCTCAAAACAAACCCCTCAATGCCATGACCTCTACACACATTACACCGTTTAATGTAGAAAACATTAAGATGCGTCAGTTTTATGTTGTCTATACAGTGTCTAACAGAGAAATATATGGGTGTAAAATCTTTCATTAAATCCTTTTGATGTTTAAAATGCCAAAGATTAGAGATGATTTAGAGGAGAGAGGAAAAATAAATTTGCCAATAAGAAAGGGGATTAATTGGTTATGGCCACCTTAGTAAATCCTCATTAAGCGGAGCCTCTGTGATATTAATTGGTGGTGTAGCGGTCCATTAGATTTTCAGTTTTACACTGTCATTCGATGTGTACACAGTTTTACTCATATCACTGTGAATAATATCCATCAGGGCCATTTTCTAATATCACCTTTGCTGTATATTATGCAAAGCTGTTGTTCTCAGGTTGAAAGCCTCGATCACTCAATACATTTGTAGACTTATTGAACTGTCAGACAACTTGATTAACTTGATTAATAAGACAGTTGTTTGCTCTGGCAAACAGCAATAACTCAATGACAAGGTGCAAAACTGCAGTACTAAATACGTGCCATGCAGGCGATCCTGTAAAAATTAATTTTTGCATAGCAGGCTGCTTTATTGTTTAAACTTGCTCTAAAATATGATGACTGGTTGTGATGTCTTGTGAAAACTGTGCAAGAACTTATTTTCTTTTTCTGCTCATGTCTGTTTACGCTGACATTTTGTGATCAACTTTTTAAATTTGACACTCCTGTCCAGAGGTGGTAGAGTAGCCAGAAACTGTACTCAAGTAAAAGTATTCTTACTTTATGATAATAGTAACTCAAGTATAAGTAAGAATAGTCACCAAAATAATGACTTGAGTGAGAGTAAGAAAGTATCTATAAAAAGATTACTTGAATAGAGAATAACTTAGATCAAGCTTATTTAGAATAAACAACAAGCTATAAAGTGCTCATCTGAGGAAAAACATGCAAAGTATCCATATGTAGCTTCTAATACAATCCAAATCATGTCATATAAAGAAACAGTAGACAGTAATAAATCAAATATTTACCACATAACAAATCATGACAATTCTGGCCCCAAGACAGTTAGCTAGGTTAGCTTCATGAATTTACTCAGAATAGAACAGGAAAACTTGAGTTAGCATTAGCAGCAGCAGCTAGTTAAGACAGTTAATTAGGTTAGCTTCATGAATTTACTCAGAATAAAACAGGAAAACTTGAGTTAGCATTAGCAGCAACAGCTAGCTAAGTAGCTAACTTTGCAGCTTACTGCTACATGTTTCCTCAAGTTCTATGTTGATTCTTAGAAGCTGAAATGTCACACTTTTAGCAGACAAAGACACAACGCATTATGTAGCTGAAAAGAAAACAGCGTTTGAATGTGTGGCCAGGGATGTGCCTCTTCTAAACCTCCTGCTGTTGATTCCACCATGACTGTTCCAGAGCTGAAGCAGACAGTGTAGTGTCTGACAATGAGAGAAAAACTGAACGTGACTGAATTCAAACGGTGAAATCAAAAGTAACACAAAGAGTGTGACCAAATGTAACGGAGTAAAAGTATATTTTTATCTTCATAAATATACTCAAGTATGAGTTAAAAGTATCCTGCAATAAAACTACACAGTAAAGTACAATTTTGTGAAAAAAGTTACTTAATATAAGTAAATGTATCAGAGTAAATGGAACATGTTACTACCCATCTGCTCCTGTTGCTGAGTTTGTTCAGATGCGTTTCGCACCTTTGTGGCAGTCTAATCGGCAAAGATAAACCCTCTGCTGCCTTTGCTGTGCTTTTGCCTTAATGTTTTGTCACACTTAAAGAATATTTTTTTTGTTAACAATCCCCTTTTAAACCTGATTAGATCACATTTTTCTGTCTGAAGGGTGCCCTCTTTGAACCTCGCTGAAAATAATCCTCTCCTCCCTGTATGCAAAGAAATAATGTTGCAGAAAATGTGTTGACCTTGGTTGAAAGAAAACCGCTTTTTTCTTTCTTGGAAAGAAACAATAAGATTATATCTTCCTTCTGCTGCCACTTCAGGCAATGCTCTATAATAATATATTCTTTAATATATTTTTTAAAAAAGAATGTGCAAAATGGTAAACAATATAGTGAAACTCGGCTTAATGTCGTGTAATATGATGTGATATCGAGAGTATCCAACACTTTTTGAGTTTCTGTCTATATCATCCATTGGAATGGATGAATTTAAACTATTTATCATGAAAAACAACCAAAGCTGGTTTGGTAAGAGGTCTGTACATCCTAATTCATGAAGCCTTTGGATATGGTCTGCTGATAAACATCTATTATGCTATGCCAACATTAATTACAGACATCAATTCATTAATATTGATTCCTGCTTCAAGTCGCCCCGGTGGCAACTGAGGCCCACCTGTTTCAGCGTAAAGATTGGATTAGGGTTTTGGGGATGGTGCTAAATGAAGACACGGGTGTTTTTTCTTTTGGCAGCAGTGTGAAAGGAACAGACCGCGCTAATCTTCAACGTCCAAGCTCATTTAAATAGTCATTTATCACTCTGACTCATTTTCTAAACGTGGAGAGGCCCTTACGGTAAGGAATATGTGCATACACGCGTAAAGACAGACTTATTGCACAGCATTATCCTGTGGATAAATGTGTAGATGTAACAGAAAGAGTACAATTCTCTGTGTGCTTCCTTAATTAAGAATGAAGCCAATCTAACCAGAGAAATATGGATGAGTAATGATCATGGATGAGTAATGTTTATGCAGCTCTTTGTGCGTGTTCACAAGGACAACGAGAGACAAAGAAATAATGAGAAAGAGAGAGAGACAGAGAGAGACGACAGGAAAGAGAGAACAAGTGGGGAAGAGATGAGAAACAATGAGATCATGGCAGAGAGTTATAAGAGCTGCTTGACCACTTAAACTTTTAGTTTGCTTTTATTGTTGACTCTTAACTTTCTTACCAACATCGCCTTTACCTTCTGAGACACACACACACACACATTACATTACCCAAAGTGTAAGCTGACTGTGGCACTACTGGTTTATCTCAATTCCTGAATGTATAATGGTGTTTTTTCCACTGCTGAAATTAGACTCATTTAGTCTAATTTCATTTCATTACTTTCATTAGACTCAAAATAGACTCGCTCAATCAGAAAGTGACTTACGAGATGCTCCAAACGGGGGGGGGGTTCATTTTAACGTTAAGTGTGATCATCTGATATTTGCTTTATTTAGACAATAATTCAAAATATTCCCATGCTTGTGATCTCTTTTCACGGCTCAACCACAAAGCAAGAAGAAAAACAAAGCACGGAATGAGGATTCTGA
The DNA here is from genome assembly GCA_014773175.1 of Lucifuga dentata. NCBI lineage: Eukaryota > Metazoa > Chordata > Actinopteri > Ophidiiformes > Bythitidae > Lucifuga > Lucifuga dentata. The sequence continues at coordinate 20,453 of VXCM01005142.1, forward strand.
TGAGTTTCACCGGTATTTCCCAGTAGATTTCTCGTGCTGCGCATGGCCTAAACAGCAACGAGTGGTTGTATCGTTCACCATCCATCGTGGATTCGAAAAAATTAAGTTATAAATATATTAACTGGGCATGGCTGGATATTTTCCGGTGTTTTAAACATGGCGTTTTGTCTCCTGTTTACACGTTTGAGCCAATTGGTGCACCGCTAAGTCAAGGGGTGGGGTCAGCAGTTTCAACCTGGCTGTAAAAGGAAGAAGATCATCGAATTGGTATAGTACGAGTCAACCCCGTAGTGAAAAATAGTTTGAAAGCGGCGTCTTTTAAAAGCAGGGAAAACACGCCTCCAAAGACAGATGGCTGTTCTCACATAAATTACATGTTGTGAGTCTATGTATGCCTGATTACAAAAGAAACGTATAAAGAAAAGTGCAAAGGAGGGGGAAGGATGGAACCAGAAAGGAAACAACTGCTCCTGCATGCTGGCAGCACCATCAGTGTGCTATTATTAAAACTGCAATGTCTGATTACCGTTGTACGCGGCTGAAATCTCCCATGCACGAACACACAAACACACCAACTTTAAATTCTCCCATCGAGATGTTCACAGGATTCTGCTGAAACGAGCGAAGCAGGATTAGGGTGAGTTTGTGCGGAAGATTTCAAAGTCCAATTAGACAAGATGCACCAAAACCAAACAAGATTAATGCACAGGAAGTGATAATGAAATAAAAGCATAGCGAGGCTTTACGCTCACTGACACTGTTCTTAAAGGAGCATACCGCCAATCGTGCATGTTTGAGCACGATACATACAATCCACATATATGTTCATTTACCGACAACCGTTTTACAAAATATACCACTTTAGCAGGAAATTTTAGATTGTTTTTCCTACCTTCCAGGCTGCCATTGGTTTCAGTTCATTCCAGTATGCTATAAAAATCAATTTATAGAGACTTGAAACACACTTGACATATGTAATCCATCACAGCAAACAATATGTCTATTGTTTTTTGCCAAAGTAACTTTATTTCACTGATCCAACACAGAACTGCACAGGAGACAATGTATTTCTCCGCCAGGAAACGTAGTCCCAGGAGAAGACAACTTTTACGGAGAAATTAAAATGACAGTGCCTTCTACAATAGTGCAAAAGTGTTAGAAGTCGAAATATTTAACTTTAAAGGACCATACCGGCAATCGTGCATGTTTGAGCATAATATATTCAATTTTCATACATGTAATGTTACTGACAATCATTTCTCAAAGCATACTACTGGAACGGTGAATTAAAAATGTTTTTCCTACCTTCCAGACTACCATTGGTTTCAGTTCTGGTACACTATTAAAATCAACTTGTTGATACTTGAAATTCTTGGGATAGGTAATCCATCATCACCAACAAGACGTGTATTCAGGTTTTTATAGAAGTTACATAATTTTAGTGTTTAAGCTCAATAAAAAGCATGGAGTGAATGTATGCCTCCACCGGGGAATATAGTCCCAAAAGAAGACCTGCGTTTATGGAAAAATTTAAAGGACCGTGACTTCATAAGGCTGTGTAACTATTAGCAGGAGAAACATGGATTTTTAAGGTGGGTGTATCACTTGAATATTTGATTTTGAAAGATTAAGAGATTTAGCAAAGTATCAGGAAAACTGAAATATGGTTTTATCCTTTGGAAAATGACTGTCAGTAACGTTACATGTATGAAAATTGAATATATAGGCTCATATATGCATGATCGCTGGTATGGTCCTTTAAGTATGAAGAGAAGCTGTAAGCCAACAAGCTTAAGAAATAGAGTATAAGAGCGCTATGGAAGATTATCAAGGACTGAGCTGTGACCTGAGAGTTTCAGTCCCAAAAATCTTCTATTTGTCTGGAACACATTTACACACATGCACGCACGCACACACACACACACACACACACACGCACACACACACAAACACCACCACCACAGAAAGTTGCCAAAGTAGCCTTGTTACTAAAGTTTCCAAGAGAAGAAGGAAGAAGAGAGTCGGGAAAGGTCTTTGTCCAAGTTGTCTGTTTTTTTTTTTTTGTTTTTTTTGTTTTTTTGTTCTTTCACACACAGACAGAGATACCAAAGAGGAAAAAGAAGTTCACAAAAAAGAAAGTAGCATCCAAATATAACAGAACACCTGAGAATCCACTCCGGGACACAGTAATCAATATTTCCTCTTTGAGACGGTCATATCTCTCGGATCGAAGGGACTATCATTAGTTTGAAAGTGGACACTTGTTCTTCAGAACTAAAGAGCCCATTAATAATCTGTCTATCTCCTCTTTGTCCTCTACTCCATTCAAACCCCTAAATCCATCTTCTCTTTAATGTCACTAACTTATGTCAAGTTCTTGAACAAGATATAAAGATTCGTGAGGAAAATTCTTATTACTATGTTGGACAAATATATCTTTGGGTTAACATGGAAAAGAATGATGAAATGGTTCAGCCACTATCCAAAACTATATTGGATGTAGAAACATTTGTGTTGAAATATAAATACTTGGACTTTGATTTATTTTCATTTGCATCCAATTTAAGTTTTATTTAAGAGGAATTCTTTCTTTGGTGCCATTGCAAATAGACATCTTCACAGGCCGCTGAAATATTACAGGTTTTAATGACTTTTTTTTTTTTTTAAGTNCTTTTTTTTTTTTTTAAGTAATGATTTTGTGTTTAATGTGCATGCATTTGCTTCACCTTTTGCCAACCCAATCCCTTTGCCAATTCCTTGATGCAGGCAGCTAAAGAAGTGGATGGGACTTTGCCTAAGGGGGGTTTTCCTCCCTGTTCGTTTCCATCATGCATGGTTAAACATGATATATTCAGCCTGTCATTTCTACCTGTCCCTGTGGAATCAATGGCCCATGAACTCATAAATGTACAGTAGTAACAATGGCAGAAGTGCTCTGTCTGGCATCTAACCCATACATCATGTATGAGTACGACACTGCCACCATACGCCAGTCTCCTGAATGGTATATAACAGGCAATTATTCTAATTTACATAAAGGTGATCCTGTGCAGATAAAGAATTTTAATGTTGTTTAAGATGACTGTCATGGAGCTTCTGATCTGACTACCACTGTGGTCAGATACAGATCATACCATCCATTTTGTATGTTTGAGCCTAATATATTCAATTTTCACACATGATATGTTACTGACAATCATTTCCCAAAGGATAAAACTGTATTTCAGCTTTCCTGCTATTTTTCAAAATCTCTTAATCTTTCAAAATCAAATACTCAAGTGATACACCCACCTTAAATATCCATGTTTCTCCTGCTAATAGTTACGCAGCCTTATGAAGTCACAGTCCTTTAAATTTTTCCATAAATGCAGGTCTTCTTTTGGGACTATATTCCCNAAAAAAAAAAAAAAAAACCTGAATACATGTCTTGTTGGTGATGATGGATTACCTATCCCAAGAACGTTTCGAGTATTCAACAAGTTGATTTTAATTAACAGCATACCAAAATGAACTAAAACAATGGTGGTCTGAAAGGTAGGAAAAACATTTTAAATTTACCGTTCCAGTAGTATGCTTTGGGAAATGATTGTCAGTAACGTTACATGTATGAAAATTGAATATATTAGGCTCAAACATACAAAATGGATGGTATGGTCCTTTAATACCAGATACAGAGTGAGAGAGAGAGAGAGAGAGAGATCTGATGGGATGGTCAATCTGAACCCGTTTAGTTTAATTTTATTTTTCATTTACATCACAAGCAAAATCACAAGCTGACAACTCCACTGCAACCAAAGGCCAAAATATAATTAGGGCTGGAAAAATTAACATATTAATTTTTGCAATTAATTTGGACTGTTTAATGTGTTAAAAAAAAATAATGCTACGGTATTAATGTTTTTTCACTTCCTGTAGTTAACGTTATATACTCACACTAATTATGGAGAACAAAAAAGATCCATGTAAAGTTGTGCTGTAAAAAGTTAGCAATGGCTCTTGTTGAAACCAGACAAACTCAGTCGCTCAGCAGTGTGTCGTTTTAACTTTATTCATCAAAAACATAGACAAACACAACTAAAAGAACTTCACAGTCTTTTAGCTTCACTTCAGCTTTACTGTGTTGCTGCACGATACATTCAAGCTAATGCTAACTAACGTGACACAAACAGGATTCAGTCTTTTCAGAAAAAGACAAACTTCCCCTTGAACAGTTAGAATAAGATGATTTTTCTTACAAGAACATGTCAGCTTTGACCAGTTTCTACCTTGTGGCTGAAGCCATGAATAACATGCAAACATCTTTTAACATATCAACCAAGCTAGTTTCTGCTCTCAACTCAATAAAGGTGTTTGTTAACCCTTACGGAAGTAGATCATGAAAATAAGTGCAATGAATCCGTTATAAAATAAAGTTACTGTACTGTACAAACACTGTACTTTTTGTTGGAAATAAATGATCACAAGTTATAGTGTAAGTTTTAAAAATGCCTTTAAATATCTTCAAATATCTAAAATATACTTCTTTTGCATTGATTCTGCATTAATTTGGTGATTCACTGTATAATGATTACAAGTTTCTGCGATTAATCGCGATGAATTACTGAAAACTGATTAATTTGTTAATTTTTTAAATCAATTCCAGCCCTAGTTGGAATTGATGATCAGTCATATTCTCATTTCGTATTGAGAGCATATGAACAGATTCACGCTCATGTAAAAATGCTGGCCTAGTTTTCACGACTCTCCGCAGAGCGTTTTACATCACAAATACACACTACTGCCTGATTATTTCCTCTCATGCAGGCCACGAACATATGCGCTTGGCAGGCGTAGACTGTCTTTGTGGTGCGTTCAAGTTCAAATTTTAACAGAAACATAAGGCAAAGTCAGGCAGCACAAAGCATTTGATCGTCAGCCTTTGTTGGCGGTAGATCTTTGAGGCTAGTCTAGTGTTTCAGTTAGAACAAGGACGGAATGCTCGCGCAGGAAATAACAGCTGAATCAGCACCTCTCTGACACATTCTCAATAAAAGCGAACGTAAGCTCCACAAACGCAGCGATTATGATGCAAATGTTGCAATGAATTGCATTATGTTTTAAAAGGCATGTGCAGAAAACAATGAGCTCGGCACACACAACATGCAGATGCCCGTAAGAAACACTACTCAATGCAAATCAAAGCAACATGTTCTACATCCCAGTGGAGATGCTTTGTTCTTTGTACAGGTGGGCTAAAGAGGTCGGTCTCTGATGATCCATTCAGTGTAACTGCTTCATCTCAGTAAGCTTAGCATGATCGTCTACTACATATACAGCATGGCTTTGTACATCTTAATGTACATTTGTGTGTGTGTCTGTGCGTGGATTCAGGCTTGTGTGTTTCATTCCTTTAGTATGTGATGGGATCTCTGGGGGTTTAATTCAACCTCATCTCCCTCCTTTTCTCTCTCTCTCTCTCTCTTTCTCTCTCTCCCTCGGTATCTGTGATCACAATGAGCCTGCGTTTTGGCTCTGCTCATGTTCCTGATAACAACTAATGAGGAATCACAGTGACAGCCTCCCTGCTCGCCACTCTCAAGTGATTTAATGAATTAGTAATGAAATCTAGACACAAAGCAAACACTGTGTGTGTGTGGGGGGGGGGTGTTACAGGAAGCCCTTTTCCTTTTCGGTAAGCATTTCTGTTTGTGTACTGCATGTGTAAGTGTTGGGTGGGTAAGGGTGTATATGGGTCTCACATTGATTAAAGTGTATGTGCTAGTGTGTGTGATTCTTAGAAGTCATAATGTTTTCTTTTCTCCACTTCTACTTTAATTTTACAGACCACATCTCAACAGAAATGTCAACAGGAAGCTATAATTCCAGGTATATCTCAGCAGTATGACGATTTGCTGGTGTAAATTTGGGCATAAGTGGAAAATATGAGGGTTAAAGGTTAGCAGCAGGAAAGAATGATCCACAATCAGAGTGTGTGAGGAGTCCACAAATTAAAAGAATGATTTAGTAAGTTTATTTGTTGATTCCAAATAAATGTGAATGTAATACATGAGAAGACATGAGAAGCTGTTTGTCTTAATTATGTGTGTTTGCCAGCATATTGTTATGCTGTTTTGCAAAGTTGCCAAAAGTTTGGCACGTAACTTGTCCCGCACAGTTGGCCAGCCCTGTGTATCATACATCAAATTGTGCGGCCTGATACAGAGAAGTGTGCTACATCTTTTCTTATTGATCCACCCAGCATTTTTTGTAAAAATTGCGAAAAACTGCCTGTTTTTTTTTTTCCATAGAGAATGAATGGAGAGCTATTACAAGTGTTTTTATCGCAGAAACTATAAGAGCTACAGCAACAAACTTAGCAGGTAGATTCACAGTGTCACCCTCTACAAGGAAAAATATAATTACACATATTGGCCTGATGGTGGCGCTGTAAGAACCACTTTCACGTTTGGCTTATAACTTTTGAACCATGTGTCCTACGTTCAAAATTCTTTTTTCCCTGGATTCCTTAGATTGAGATGCATCCATCCATATAGGCCACGCCCATTTTGACCTAAAGAAATTTTCCGGCATTTTTTAGTTTTTTCCAAGACAGTTTGTTCTTACCTACTCCTACATTATTAGCTCAACTGACACCAAATTTGGCATGTGTAATCTCTGGACCAACACAAACAAAAGTTCCATTTGATGTTGTGTGACATTTCATATTGTTTTGCTACAGTTGGCTGCCAAAGTTGAGTGGGTGTGGCTCATTCAACAAAACCTGCTGTATCTCATAAACACATTAGTCTACTATTACCAAACATGGTGGACACGTGCAGTAGGCATGTTGCAAAAAATGAGTCATAAGTTGACCGCAGGTGATTTTTGAAAAAAAAANAAAAAAAAACCGACAGGATTTTTTCCTTTGGAAGTGCATGGGGAGCACAGACATGCCGACACCCCTCCCCCACTCTTAAACATCACTTTAATGAGCTGTGTGACATCAGAGTGAGGAGACACACATTCTGTTTATGTGTCTGAATCTGACAAACTATGGGAGGTACAGCAAACAGACCCAGCAAGACACAGGCACATGGGAGTATACGCATGCTTACACACACACACACACAGCAATGGAGGAAGTCCCGCAAGGGGCTTTACATTTTCTTTAGAAAATGTCGACTGTTCTCGTTTTAAGTGCTATAATGATGGATCAATAAATGCAACAAACTTTGCCTTCTTCTACTATACTTGAAGCATCATTCACGTCTTCAAATAAATCGTTGCTTCAATCGTTAGAGGAAAAACCACACACATATCACTAATCTCACTTTCCTCTCTTTTCAGGTTATTGTTGGTCTTTGGGCACTTCAAAACCATTGGTGAGCGGGACCGTTTGCTGCAAAGATTCAATTAAGCATTATCAGCGGTTGGCGTGCCAGTTTTGGCTCGTACAGCGCTGGAACATGAAGCAGAGGAGTTTGACTGTGTCATGACAGACGCTATCAGATTTCCACAGCCTCAAGGCAAAGGAAATGCTTCAGAGATTTTCTGCCAATGAAATTCACAGATATTGTGCCATATTTTTTTTTAACAATATTTCTGCGCAATTTGACATAATACAGCAAGAAAGATATGAGAAGGGAGGGCAGGTATGAAAGTCTTGACCTAGAGAGCATCATAAATAGGTGATGTGTGCCTTAGCCCACTGACTCATAATGGGGGTCTCTCAGGTTTGGCAGACTGGTCTATGAAAGATCAGATGACCATATGGTGGACCTGATGCAGTGGAATTCTCAGTCCTCTCCTGCACAGAACAGAGAGAGCTATCTGATGAAGAGCGAACAGCCAGTCGGCCCCCACATCAAAGGAAACTCAGACTTCATCGGCGTTAATACATTATACAAACGCGCAGATGACCAAAACAAAACAGGTTAGCGCACTCTGCGTTTCAAAAACATTTGCAATTTAAATCTCAACTTCATACTTCAGATAATGAAGCTGGTGTTTGTTGCGGCGGTTTAATTTGTGAAGTTGTGAACTCAGTGGGCTGTTTGAAGCCTGCAAAATGAGGCGTTTCATAAGACCACTTGAGGAAGAGTTGGTGCCTCCTCGCTCTTGATTGTTTAAACACACTTGATGAGGCTAATCCGATGTGGGCAGAGCAGGGAGAGACAAATAATACGCACGACTATGGGCCACAAGGACCGTGATTGGAACCGCTGCATAAGCCGATGTGTGTTCGTGTTTTAGTGCAATTTGGCATATAAACTGCAGGTTCAGTTCTAACTGAACTGAATGCTCAAGGCAAGGAAGTTGACCTGACTCAATAATCAACAGCTACTTATGTTTGAGTGTTCAAAAAAAAAAAAAAAAGNAAAAAAAAAAAAAAAAGTAAATAATAATTAACGTTAAACCTTACAAATTTGTCAGTGCTTGTTTCGTAATTAAACGTGGCCACGTCCTCGTCACGGTCATCTAACATGGCTGGCTCAGAAACAGATGCTCCCGATCGCCAGCACTCATTTACATTCACTATCATGCTGCGTTCCAGACGACTCGGAACTCAAAATCTTCTGACCTCACACTTAAAAAAATGGATCAGAACAACACTTGAAGTTGGAACTCTGACTTGGAAACTCGGATTAAATCCATCTACCCTGACTTCAACGAGGATGATGTCGCTCAACATGGCTACGCCAGTGGAAGTGAGCTTTGTGAATGGAAATAATCAGCTAACAGCCGAGAAAACTCAATTGTCTTGCATGACATTGAAATAAAAAGGTCAAAATATATCGCCAAGTTAGCTATCTATAGCGTATAATAACTGTTTGCCACTGATATGCAAGTCTAAATTTCAAAAAATTTACTTCTCTGTACAAATGTTTAATATCATTGTAACAATCCAACCAAACAGTCCTGTAGTATAACTTTACTTTAGTTAGCATTATTAAAATTTATTTAGTTTATAGTACTTACTGGCATTCAGCCATGTTTTTGTTTATATTCAGCATCATAGGAGCTGGAACGCTTGGAGGTCAAAGTGGGAAGTCAGAATTTCCCAGTTGAAAATTCCAACATCCACTTTGACCTGAATGCAGCACTACTCTCAGCAAGACTACAGCTCGGCCTGAAGTTTCAGTCTCAGCCCTTCAGCAAACTGACCCTGATGACGTCACCTTACTTTGTAAGGTGTCTGAACCTCAATCATGCTTTCCATGCAACAAGTCCATGTTGCAGTGATTAACATAACGGATGTTCTTACATAAAGCTAAACAACTGCAGCTATGACGTAGACACACAGCAACTCAGCAAGAACAATTGGTCACACTATTTATTTTATGGATCACACTAAATCGGGAAGTACAAGAAGCTTTGTTATAGTTGCTGTGTCTTTTCAGGTATTTGGACTAAGCAACTTGAATGTTAAAAATGATGAAGTCAAAAGCAGTGTGTGTGTGTCTGCATTAAAAAAGGTCATTTGGCATTAGGATTCAGTGATTAGAGTCACACCAGCAGCAACAGACTGATAAGTGTATAATTCAAGGCTCACAGGGGACGGTAAAGACATTGCCGACCCCTGCCCTCAAATAACCACAACAAAAACCCACTCAGCAACTCCTCCATGATTTAAAACCCACTCAATGCTGTGGCCTGCTGTGACAAGAACACTTGAACTTGAATATTTTTTGATTTTTTTGAACAAAAAATGTTCAAAAAACAACTCCCAAAACTTCAAAATCCTGGATAAATCCTGGATAAATATTGGGTAAATCCTCAAAAAAAAAAAAACAAAAACAAAAAAAAAAACCTTGCAGGTACTTTATAAGGTGTCTTAACCTCAATCATACACCCACTTCCACTACACCCTCTTTCCTGTGACATCTAAGTCCAGCTTCTACAGAAGGCAGCAGAATAGCACGAGGGAAAAAAGAAAATGCTACATCAGATCCTGTTAGTTTGGTAAATGACGAATGCAAATATGGGCTGATGCTGGACACCTCGCAGGCGCCCAGATGGCCTTTTTGTATGTGTGTGCTGTTTCTGTGGATGCAGCTGTAAACAACGTTATACCATCTGCTTGGTAATAGATTTGGGTCCATCTGTCCAGTCGTGCAGCTCTTGAAACTTCCTCCTTGTTTGCACGATGGGTGAGAAATGATTATCAGTCACTGTATAGATGCGCCTTGTTTCATTCAGCTGCAGGAATCATATTATGCTTAGACGGGCCGCTGTAGATGAGGCAGGAAATGAGATATTCCCTTACTGTGCACTCTTACATCATGGTGTATTTACTTAATGTAAAATATTGTACCTGCTCTTCTAAAATGGAAAATAGGGAAGGTTTGTTCACTATATCGAAATAACCTTCACTAAGTCATGTATCTGCAGTCTACAACATGCTCAGCGAAAAGACTTTTTTCCTTTCAGGGGATGATGTATGATTTTACGTACATGCGGTTCGTATTCTCAGGAGGATTCCGACTCGTGTATCTGACTGCTTTTCATCTAGCTGAGGTAAATATTCAGAAATCTAGCTGTAATTTAGATGCAATTTAAAGTTGAGTCATCCCCGTTTGATGAAAGCTTGCATTATTTTTGTCTCTTTTAACTTTTTTGCCTGAGTTTGCCCTTGTAAAATATGCTTTCTTGGTTGCAAAAAGCTTTGAAAAACATGCATCTGTTTTCATGTAGCGCAATTCAACCAACTGCTCCATTCACACGCTGCAGACATGCAAGTGACTAACCAGACAGTTGAAGGCAACACATGTACACACACACACACACACACAGACACACACACACACACTGGCTAACAAGACAGTTTGATGTGTGAGCAGGTTTTGCTGACCAGCGGAGGATTCTACCTGACGTTAGGAGAAATCCCACAGTCATTTAACTCTTTGCCGAGCTGCTCTCTGTGGACTGCTTAACACAGGGCTGTCAGAGGGGAGAGGGAGGCAGAATGAGAAAGAGCCTCTGCATATGTCTGTTCATATGTGTGTCTGAGTCTCCGAACTGGTGCATGTCTGCAGTTACCTTCAGTATGTTCGTATGTGTGCGTGTATCAGCAGGAATGTGCCTCTAATGAGTGCTGTGTATAAAAGTAAAGAGGAATCTGAACAGTTAACAAATCCCTTAAGAGACTTGCTGACGTACGTTTCTGTGTGTGTGTGTTCATGAAGGAGAGAAAGAAAGAAAGAAAGAAAGAGAAAATTTATAGACAGGGCTGGATATCCATTCTGACCTCCCAGTTCAATTCGATTTTCAAAGCCCTGATTCGATTCGATTCAATTCAATTCAATTTGTTGTCTTCTAAATTACATTATTGTATAAAAAAGTAATTCTAAATAACAGGTTCAGGCTGACCTTTGACCTTTGCGTGACTGCAGAGAGGCTCTGATGCTCTTTGACGTCCACATGAAGCTTTGTGTAGCCACCTCACTAGCGTGTTGTCGTGTTGCTCAGTGTTCCGTGACTCCAGGAATTGAAGCGTTCCCAAATCCCTCATTGTCAACGCTGTAAGTATGCATATCCTCCATATAAAATAGGATATGCATCCTGTTTCCTGTGACATCTAAGTCCAGCTTCTACAGAAGGCGGCTACTCAAATAGCACGAGGAAAAAAATGCTCCATCAGATCCTGTTAGTTATTTTTTTGGCTGGAGGTGAGGCAGACGCAGCTTGCAGGTTGATGCATTTTCTACGTCATCTGTCTTTATTCAGGTGTCGTGCTGCAGACTTCACGGCGGTGGCGTGATGCCTCCTCAAGCGGCTCCACAAGTTCATTGTGTCGCTGCAAAATTTTGCTTCTGAGTTATATATTTTACAAATGTTTCTACTTTTGTTGGTCTTGTTTATGTTCTTTTGCTTTTGAAAGATAAAATGAGTCAAAATATCTGCTTGGAGGTGCAGAAACCTGCCAGTGTTTCTCATACATAGGCTTTACTTGGGCAGCCCACCCAGGTAAATGAAGACCTGCCCAGGGTTCACGGGACGACCCAAACTTTAAGAAAATACACATTTAATAATGTTGTCAAACTGCTGACCAAAACATCGCTAAAATATGGAATAAATTTGTGATCTTAACGTCGTTTCGAAGGTAAAACTGTCCTAAAAAGATCCATGATTAGGTTTGATCACTGTAATCCATTTTACAGCAAAATCCCTGTAGAGGTAGGGGTTGGATGCCTTTTCAACCTTTGCATTTTCAACCTGTGGGAAATACTAGCATTAGTCACGCTACGTCACACAGAACTTATGCTATTCATGTTACTTACGTTACTAGCATTCAATTAAAAATTATAATATTTAAAAGATCAAATTTTTATTTATGAATCGATATTGGAATTGTTTAAATTTGAATCACAATTAATCGAAATATCGACTTTTTCCCCACCCCTAGAGACAGGTAAAGAAACATAAAACTGATATGACCAATTAACCTTTGTCGACTGATTTAAAGTCAGGTTTGCATCATTTTTTTAAATCTGTAGCCACAAACTTTACTAAACACTTTCACCAGAGTCCCTCACTTTCCTGCTCTTTGCATGTTTATAACAAAGGATTTCATCTATAATACTTCCAAAATGGAGTAAATGTGCAGATGTGCCAGTTTACAGATTGTGGCTGCTGTGTTGCCCCCATTGCTCTGTTTCTCTTCCCACATTCAAGAGGCCCTGTTGGAGTTGTTAGCTCTGAAGGGACTTTAAAAAATCTGTGGGCAATAATCTGCAGCAGCCAAAGCCTCACTCTAGAGTCATTACCAAACCTGGAGCGACGACTTAATGGATCTAGTGGAAAAGAAGATGAAGATTGTTGGTGTGTTTGTGGGCTTTTGGAGTGCATATGGGTGTGTGATTCTGCTTCTTTTTGGTGTGTGAAGGCTTGTGTGTGTCAGATCTGTCTCAGTTCTCCTGATTGCCAGGGCTATGAGCCAATGTGCCTGGATACATTACATAGATAAAACAGTCTTGACTGGAAAAAGCCAAGGGGACAGAAGTGTGTTTGTGTGTGTGTAAATGAGTGTGTGAATGATCACAGCAATATCAGAGAGGTTGACAATTTAGACAGAAAAGAGCCAAACTCAGCCACCTGATGAGTCTAATTGATGCGCTGCCATGAAATCTGTCACTGTGCCGTGTCAACTAAGTTGCTTTGAGAAAAAAAAAAGGAAAGCAAAAGAGGAAATCCACTGACATTTAAGGGAATTTCATTCTAGAGATTAAAAAAAAATAAATGAGGAGAGAAGAGGGGGAGGGGGGGCCGAGGTGAATTTAAAGAGAATGAAAATGTACAAAGACCAAAGACGTGAAAACTGATGAATGAGAGAAAAAAAAACCAAAAAACAAAAAAACAGGGAATAACAAGTTTGATAAGAACAAGGCAGAAACAACAAGAAGAGAGAGCAAAGAAAAAGAAGTGTTGAGAAAGAGAAGAAGAGTTCCCCTCCCCTCACCTGGCTTTGTTACGGTGTAATGAGAAGTGTGTTTTTTCCTGATATCTCACTAGTTCACACTGCCCAGCTGGGCGCTGTGGGGTGTGTGTCTGCATTCTGATTTTCCGATGGGAAATTAACACGGCCGTGCAGCGACAGACAGAAATCAACAGGAAGGAGGAGGGAAGGAAAGGAAGAATAACAGACAGAAACACAGGGGTGGATTCACGTATTAGGCAAAGGAAATAAAATGCATACTGTCTGGGGAGTGAAGGAAAAAGAAAAAACAGGAAAAATCTGCGAGGAAAAAGAAAACAAAAGTCAATAAATTGTCCAGATGATGGCCTTCTTGCAAACAGGAAGAGACATGCCCTGAGGGCCATCTGGAGGCAGGTTTATAGGAGGTAAAGCCTGAAGAAAGTGCGCTGAGTGTTCCTATGGCTTCTCTCCTCTCTATGTGCTATTTCTTATGCATCTCGTAATAATGTTAAGCCTCCATCGTCTTCTCTTTTCATTGTTATGTTTAATTGGTGAAAAAACAAGTGGAAAATGTTCGAAGAAACCAAATGTCATTCAAACGATCCACCATGGAGGACTATGCTTCTGAAACGACAAATTCACACATTTAGGTAAAAAAAAAAAAAAAAAAAAAAAAGAAAAGAAAAAAAAAAGAAAGTCCAATCATAGCATCAGTCTACATTACCTAAAACTGCATGATTTTGGCCCAGATTCATAAACAGTAGTGCATGATTTACCGCATCGCTATGCACAAATACCATGGTGTAACCACGTTCCCTCATTCATAAACGCCTGTTAGCAACATATGTTAGCGTTAGCCTTAAAGAGGCGTTACTGTGATATTTCCTGATTTACATGTGGCGGTAGCTATTCATAAAACAAACCCAAGCGCTAAAATTAAGACCTGCTTCAGTTCGCTGGTAAACTTCAGCGGTATGAAATCTGGGCGAAGTTTAAAACTGTATTTGCCTCACACGTTAGTGATCAATAACTTTGATAGATAAACTCACTCAGATGATCAGTCAGTTTTTAAATGGTGAGTTTATATGATCTCACACGTTCTTGTAACGCTCTGCTTCATTCATAACTTCACCTGCTGCACTGTACACGTTTGAGTTCCTCACACACATAACCCCAATCTCACACACTACAGAGGTTAAAATGCACATTTACCTGTTATCTTAGTGTCAGTTCTTTAAAATGAGGAGCTCTAAAGCAGAATGTGTGTTTCCTTTAAAACCAGATGAATCAGGATAAATGGTGGCTGGTAAATATGTAGCAGCTCATTAACATGCTGATCTTCATCAGCTTTTTACCTGTCACACCTCACAGCAACGCTGCCTTCATGTGACAGTGGTGCGATGATTATCAAAGAGAAGTTTTATGAATGAGCTTCAATTATCACAGTGCGCATTTAGGTCAATGCTACACCCATAGTGCCATTTTTTAATTAATCTGCTCCCGTAGTGTCCAAACACATAACAAATGATACAGGACATATCTGACCTCTGACCTCAATGATTCACCCTCTGCCAACTAAGAACAGACAAAAAGGCCACAGCAAACACAGGAACACACACTGGACAGTGGAAAATAAATACCCTAAATAAGCTTTCAATTACCTTTTAAAAACAAATTTATTTTGAACATTTCTAACATGTAATAGTAGGTTTTTCCAATGAGTAACTGCTTGTACAGACAGTTACTCATTGGAAAAACCTATTACTCATCCTTTAAAGTGTTTTATGGGTTGAGGAAGGTTCACAGCTTGTCTAGTTTTATAACAATGTTTATCTTCAACAAAAAACATTTTAGAATACATACATTCAGGTAGTTTTTGAGTACATGTTCCCTGAAAAAAGCTTAAAATACTCCAAGTCAGCACCTTTATTTTTTATTTATTTATTTATTTTTTACCTTTTACCACCTTTATAACTTTATTTAGCACCATGTAGACATAGTGCTTAGTCAATGTTTGGCTTGGTGCTAAGCTAACAGACCAAAAAACAAGCTTTTAGAAGACTAGTTGTAGGAGATTATTATTATTATTATTTTTAATGTAGCCACAGTTTCAGTATCTTGTACCTGCTCTTGTTATACACCTTTGAATGGATTCTGATTTTAACTTAATCTATTTTTTCTGTGGCACTTTTGCTATATGAGTGAAACAGGTAGAAAATGATTATTTTATCTGATGGGCCACAGGACACGACAGAGCATAAACATATTTTGGCAGAATAAAACAGTAAGAAATTAGAATCCCCGATACTATGTTTTCAAAACAAACTGCATCGAGGCTGCAGGACACTGATAACGTGCTCACGCTGTGATACCCTCTGCAAAACGGTACAAGCAAATTTAGAAATCCCCGTCTTGCATTAACTCATTTGGAACTTACAGATTTTGAGGCCTCGGGGAAGCGTCATTGTGAGGAACGGACTGCGTTATTCATCTGAAAGAGGTTGGTAAAGTTACAGGAGCTTACCAGAGCCTCTGATCGAGACAGTTTGCTGTGTTTGTTACTAATCAAATTAATTACTTATAAAAGTGATAAAGAAATATACGACATACTGTATAATTTAAGAAAGAAAAAGTTTACTGACAAGCACACATGAATGACTCGTGTAAGTGCACTCCAATCTGAATCAACCTATCTCCTGCCATGCATGATCTGTTTATGGCTGCATGGATCAAAGTGGAGGCTACACAATGCTATTCAGATTCACTGTGGTATCTGGGGGTGGCTTTGCATGAATGATCATGCACACAATCCAATTATTTAATACATTTTCTCAAAGATTACACTCCACAACTGAGTAGACAATGTGCACAACCTGGGAGAGAAAGTAAATTTACCCTGTTTGATCATATACGTGCACAACAAACATAACGAGTCAAATATTGCTCGGTATAAACTACTGACTGACAAAGAATCGCCACATTATCCTCCACTCACCTACATCATCGATCAGCCACAGCATTAACACCTCTGACAGGTGAAGTGAACAACATCAAGGATATATCAGCAGCAAGTCAACAGTCAG